>PVIC010003928.1:0-65673 GCA_004025085.1 Thryonomys swinderianus | reverse complement strand
CCGTTAGCATTCCACAAGGCTGCTCTTGGACAAAAGGGCATGAAGTCAGCAAATAAATGTGTGTCTCTTCTATTCCACTCTAGTTTCTGTATTTTAATTCTCCTTTCTTGAGTCTCTGTCCCTCTATAATCCATCTACACAATCACCTATTTCAGTCTCTGCCTTCTCTTTTGGATTTTCTATTCTTCTTGATAGAAACATTTGGTTTGGATGATAGCATGTAACTAAGTTTCATTTCTCTGGGCCGTTAGTTAATAAGCATTACTTTTCTTCTTTATTTAAAAAAGTAAAAAATGTTGCCCAACCTTTTGTTGAATAAACTAAACAACATTCTAAGCAGAACTGTTCTGAAGCAATTATTTGCCAGTTTGCATAGACTCCATGATGAATGATACCACGAGGCTGGGCTGGAAAATGTCAATGCCATTGATTTTACTGAAGTGTGGACTGCTTATTAATCTCGTTAATCAGTCATAGCCTGCATTCATGGTGTCAAAGACCAGCAAAGGGAAATCACCACAGGACCTGGTCCAAGGTAAGCCAAGGGAGTCTGTCTCTACAAACACCCGCCGTTTATCACGCCAGGCACTTTGCCCATGTTGCTGTTGCTAACGTTGCCTCCATCAAAACTATGCCAAGGCCATCTGCACGATTCTCATTGTACTGAGGAGAGAAAGGAGGCTTGTACGGCATGCTGAAGCTGGATGGCTTGAAATCAGACCAGGGCTACTGCTGTCCAGAACCTCTCCTCACACCTCACAGGGACCCTTCTTGGGCAAGTTGAGGGTTTTTTGTCAAAACACAAAAGACTGGCTAATTCCACTCAAGTAATTAAGAAACTATCGCTCCTCCCCACAGCAGGGCTTTCAGCATCTCTGCTTCTCAACACTGATTTCTGGGGGTTCGATTCATTCCTAGTAGATGGTCCCACAGGAATTACAGAACTGCACCTCTCCATTGTTGTGTTGCTTGAAATGAAATGTACCTGGCTGCACAGGTTCTTAGAGGAGAAGGAAACAAAGTAAAATGAAATAATCATGACTGACTTAGTAACTTAGTGCCACACTCATATCTCGTATCGCTCATATCAGAGCATCTAGATTGAAATTCCAACTCTGGTGACCCTTAGCAAGTTACTTGCCTTTCTGACTGTAGCGCTTGCCTCACGGGGACACCGGACAGGCCTTGGATGATGGTCACACTGCGCACCTGCAATAGTGTCGGACCGTGGCTTCCTGATGCTGGACGTTCTCCTATGTATCCAGCCCAGACACATCACCCACAGCTTCTTCATTCCTTCTAGTGTCCTATGGTCCCGCGTGTCCCCCCGAATCTCTCGGTTCTTAGTGGTTCCTTGGGACCCAGAGAGCTTTGTGTTGAGGTCACCAGACACACCCTGGCCCCACTTGAAACCTTGAAGGGAGCATAAGTGGTCATTTTCTCTTGAGTGGCCAATAGACCGATGCCCAGAGTCTGTCCCTGTTAACAAGGCGGGAGGGAGACTAGTACCACAGCAGCGCTGGAACCTGTTAGTGAGCTCCCAAAACGAGGGGGGCTGAGGACGCCTGTTCGCGGGGTGACAGTCGAACAAAGCTGCAGTTGAAGTCTTAGGGCCTGCGGAGATCTCAGGAGTTCAGATGACCTTTGTCTCAGCCAAGTCTCCCTTACTATTATCATAAACCAGTTCAAGCAAGAAAACGAAAACAAAAACAGATAACGCTGAATTCATAGCAAAATTCTCACAAGAGCTCTGGGCTCACCTCTTTCTTTGGAAGGCAGAGCTGTCTGCTTGTCCGTGGCTGCGCCAGTGGGTGGCAAGCATACAGGGACGGAGGACCTCTCGAAGGGGCGTCCACCGGCCACCGGCCCTCCAGCACTTCCATAAAATCTGGAGTGAGACAGGAGTATCCACTGTCGCCACTCTTACCCCACAGATGTTTCCTCTCTCGTTGGCATCTGGGGCAGAGACACATGAAGGCAGAAAGGAGACTCAGAGAAGAGGGAGAGAGCAGGGGCGGGAAGAGAGAGTAAGATCAAATACGCTGCGTCCATGGGTGCGTCCAGTTCAGTCCGTTACTGTGTGTCATTACTGTCCACTCATAATCAGATAGAAGGTAAATGCATGACGCAAAGAGCATCTGTCCATCAGAATAAGATTGCTAAGCCTCAGCCAACACAAATCAGGAATAAAGAAACAAGTCAAAAAAAATCACGGGCCGGAGGGTTAGCTCAGTGGTTCCAGCGCCTGCCTTGCAAGCGCAAGGTCCTGAGTTTGATCCCCGGTAACCACATACAGTGCTGGGCATGGAGACTCACGCCCACCAGCCATCAATACCACACACCACAGTGCTGGGCGTGGTGGCTCACGCCTGTCATCCCAGCACTCGGGAGGCAGAGACAGGAGGATTGCTGAGTTCAAGGCTTGCCTGGGCTACATGGTGAGCTCAGAGCCAGCCTAAACTACAAAACGAGACTCTGTCTCAAAAAAAAAAAAAAAAGTCACTGCAGATTGTGCTGAAATTGTTTAATATGTACAGATCATAAAAACACTTATGCAAACAATTCTGGAAATGGATATAAAATAAGCAGATTCCTAAGAAAGACAGCCTACAAAGATACCTAAGAAATATATAAGGCTTTGGTAGATCTGTAACCACTGAAAAAGTAAACTCAACAGTTTATCATCCCTCTAAGAAAACCCCAGCCCAGTTAGTGTCGCTAGAAAGAGAACAAGGTGTTAAAATAAGAAATAAAGCCAGTTTTACAAAAATGTTTGTGGGGAATAAAAACAGAGGTTTGATGCTTCAGTTTCTACTGTAAAGATGGCAGAGAATTAAAACCCAAAGCGGGCAGCAACATTAGTGGACACAGAAAGTGGAGTACTGCACTATTTCCCTATAGAAAGCATGAAATATGATCAAATCGATGAATAAAATAAAGGACCGAGGGAAAAAAAGTAGTCTCAGAGACAAAGAAGGGGATGGAGAATGAGGGAGGTTAAAGACCAGAGAGCAAAGGGTGGAGAAGAAAAATAACTCAGATATGCTACACCATGGAGCAATTCCTCCCCAGGAGTGTCACTATTCTGAGTTGCAAACATAAACCAACACAGACTTTTTAAATGAATTACTGCAAGCCCACCTCATTTTAAATGTTTTCTTAAAAACCATGGAAATATTTTCAAGAAGTGATCTCATTTCGCCTAATTGGGATTGATTAACAATAGGAAGTCAGTTTAACACTAGAAAAAACAATCAACCAGCCCTGGATCGATAGAATAAGGAGGAAAACGTATGATCATTCTTGGTGAATGCAGATCAGTAAGGAAACTCAGGCCCGGAGGGTGTGTTCCTAATCCAATACAGAGACTTCAAAAACATCAAACATATCATAATTACTGGTGAGATGTTAACTTTTCTTTGAAAATAGACATAAGGTGCAAGATTGTACTGAACATCTTAGCAAATGCTGAGACAGAAAAACACGTGTTACAAGAGAAATAAGTATTAAAAGACAATTTAACTATGTGTCATTTAAACAATCACAAGAAGTCAAACACCTATAAATAATTCTACTAGAAGATAGCATAATTTCTGAGAAAAAGAATAACACTTTTGTTGGATAATATTAAAGAAAACCTGGAATATTGAGAAAACAGACCGTACCGTCCAATGACTGGGCAAAACACCATGTACAACAAGAAGCTTATTGTATAAACATCGCATGGAAATGCATGAAATCAAGACAAACTCCGTAATTCTTGAAAGTAACCGGGACAGGGGAACTTTCTCTTCCACTTGTGAGTTCCCACATAGAAGACAGAAGCTAAAACTCAAACGGTGCACGGCAGACAAATCTACCGCAGGGACCTTGATGCCACGTAGATAAAGGAGCCGAGTTCTGGAGCCGTCCAGAGCCACATGGGCAGGAGACAGAAGACACAAGGAGGAACAGGAGGGTGTGCGGAAGGCCTGCCCTTCAAGTCTGTGCACAGAGGCAATCGCAGGAGAACCACTGACCCGAGTGTAGGATACAAAGGGTGGTGACCCCAAGAAATACGGGAGGGTCTCTTTCTAACCATATGATAGAAAAATGTACCGAGAGGATTAATCACAAAATGTATGCACTTGATTGCTTTGGAATGAGACTATTTACTGAACATAGAGCAGCAAAACAGAAGAGACAGTTGTACAATGAAAGGTATTTGGGCTTGAGGTTTAGCTCAGTGGTTCCAGGGTCTGCTTTGCAAGTGCAAGGTCTTGAGTTTGCTCCCTGGTAGCCACATACTGCAATGTGGGCGTGGTGATTCACCCCCACAAGCGATCAGTACCACACACCACAGTGCCGGACATGGTGGCTCATGCCTGTAATCCCAGCACTTGGGTGGAGGATGGCTGTGAGTTCAAGGCTTGCCTGGGCTACACAGTGAGCTCAGAGCTAGCCTGAGCTACAAAGCAAGACACTGTCTCAAAAAAAAAAAAAAAAAAAGATATTTGTCATGCACAGAACTAACCCAAACAGGTTTCTCCATAGTACATAAAAGAAAAACTATAAGTTGGTTAAAAAAAAAAAGAACCCAATCAAAAGATAAAATTGGCAAATTCAAGTATTTCACTTTTGTACAAACATAAATCTAAAAGTATATTCATAACAAAACTTCAGAATAGCCAAAAGTTAGAATAAGCTTAATCTCTTTCAATTACAAAATAAATCAGTAAATTGTGGTTCATTCAGTGAGCTGCATATAGCAACGCTAACAAATATAATGTGCCTATAATTGTTACAGTGATGTTTTCATAATACAATGAAAACTTAAATATGCTAAGCAAGACAAAACATACTTAAACTATGTCATCACTTCCCTAAGTTCAAGTGCTGATGTGTGAACTCCGATCTCTGGAGAGGCACAGAGGAGGGGCTGGGAACCAGGCAGATGGTGCCCATGCGCTGGGGGTGACTGTAGAGTAGGAGATATGCTGCCTCCGAACCCTGGAAATACTGTGTTTCTCATGGCATCACGACTCCACCTGGTTTGGGTCTAGAGTGACTCACTACATGTGTCTTTGAAGTTTTGCTCCTTCTTTTCTGTTACTTTTGCAATTGCAAAGTGAGGGGATGAATAAAACTCAGACTCTGAGGACCGGAGATTTAGCTCAGTGGTTCCGGTGCCTGCCTCTCAAGCGCAAGGTCCTGAGTTCGATCCCGGTAACCGCATGCTGGGCGTGGTGGCTCACACCCACCAGCCATCACTGCCACATACCACAGTGCCAGGCGTGGTGGCTCACACCTGTAATCCCAGCACTCGGGAGGCAGAGACAGGAGGATTGCTGGGTTCAAGGCTTGCCTTGGCTACAGAGTGAGCTCAGGACCATCCCGAACTATAAAGCAAGGCCCTGTCTCAAAAAAAAAAAAAAAAAAAAAAAAAAAAAACTCAGACTCTGAGTTTCAGTCTCTAAACTGAAGCAGAGATCGAATAAAGGGGAAATAACCAGGCTGCTGGGGAGGGCAGATAAAGACTCCACCTGTTCTGAAGTAGGATTAGAACTTAAACCAAAGCCGTGTTTCATCAGAAACCTTAAGAAATACCAAGAAAGCTGGGGAAAGCAATGTCTGAAGCCTTCTGAAGTGTCTTGTGACAAAAAGATACTCTTTCAGACAAATAGATCTCTGTTATCATTGCTCCTGTGCTGTTTCTGGAGTCTTCTATTTTCCCACAGCTCCAGAATAAATCCCCTGAGACGCTCAAGGTTTAATTCAGCTGTCTTCGATTTCCTCCTGAACCCACTTCTGCTGTCCTCCTGAGGTTCAGCTTCTCCTTGCACCTCAGTTACTTGAGGGCCAGCACCTCCTCCCACAGGCGCCTGGCCTCTGCTTGGCCACTCCTGGGACTGGACAGCTTTCGGGTGACATTGCTATCTGTCATTAAGACAGTAGAACTCTCAACATCTGGACGGCAATCCACAGGCCAGTAGAGAGCTCCCCGAGGCTGGGCTGGGCTGGACCCTGGGTCTCTGTAGGGTCTTCTTCACTGATCCTTCCAAAGTGAAGTCCACTGGTGATGTTTTTTGCTCAGCCTACATTAGTAGGAACAATGTTCGAATCCCCCTGAAGGCTCTTACTTCCATTTCAATTTGGGTTTCCCCACTCTCCATCTAGTTCAAGGTAGAAGTTTTTAAGTTTAAGAAATGATCATAAGTCACTTCTGAGCATAACTCTATGTTGTTTTCCAGCAAATCATTTCAACAAGGAAGCCTCTCTGAGTTCGTAATGTACTAACAATCCTGTAGTTGTGTCAGTTGATCATTCGAGAAGCATTTTGTAGCTACCTCTGTAAAATTCTAAAAGCCACCCAAAGTGGTGGTGTTAATTATTACAATTTATAATAAAGTACAAATACTTCCAGAATTCAGTGAGACATACAGACAGGATTCAGTGTTAAAAGTTCCTGGAATGATCGCTAAACCTGTAGCATTAGTAAATGGGATAATAATGTTTGTAAATTGAACTTAAAGGCTTAACAGAGAAATATTTTATTGTTTCTTAAAATTTTAATATTGGGGCTGGAGATTTAGCTCAGTGGTTCCAGTGCCTGCCCTGCAAGCATAAGGTCCTGAGTTTGATCCTGGTAACCACATACAGTGCTGGGTGTGGTGACTCACACCCATCAGCAATCAATACCACATACCACAGTGCTGGGCGTGGTGGCTCACGCCTGTCATCCCAGCACTCAGGAGGCAGAGGCAGGAGGATTGCTGAGTTCGAGGCTTGCCTGGGCTACATAGTGAGCTCAGGGCCAACCTGAGCTACAAAGCGAGACCCTGTCTCAAAAAAAAAAAAAATATTGATTTCCACAGCCCAGTTGACTTCTGAAAAATCTTTCCTGCACATGAAATGTTCACTTCCAAACTCAAAAAAAAAAAAAATCCTTGAAGTCTATACCTGAGGAATGAACTAAATGTCAGTACTGGGTTGTTACTATAAATTATTAATCATTGGAATGGAGAAGGGAATAAGTAGTTGTGTTTCTGTCAATCCCAGACAGCACTTGTACACAAAGGGCATCTGTTGACTGTCTATGTTGAGTTAAAAAAAAAAAAAACTCAGCCCACATTCGCTTGTGGGTTTTGTAATTGTGTGTATGGCAAGGCCGGGGCCGTCAGTCGGCACAGAGGGGCCTAATCAGTACAACTTCACGCGGATGGCACCACCTGAGGTTTAATAAAGAGGAGGAATCATAGTCTCCGAGGGCTTGTTAAAGGAAAAGGCAGAGACAGTAGGAGTCTAGCTGAGACCAGGAAAGGAACTGCCGTATCTAAGTGATGGCAGGAAAGCCTCTCACCTGGCAGGATCAGTGAGAAGAGTGTGGAGAGACTCGAGCTATAATTAGGGCTTCCGAGTTCCGTGGAGGGTCTACCCATCTCCATCCGTGCAGCAGCCTGGTAACAGCCGGTCCACACTGTGGCCCAGTGCTCGCTCCCTCCGGACTTCAGACCACGTGTGGACTGTCCCCCACCGAGTCTGGGCAGCATCTGTGACACACACACTGTGTGCAAAGGCTGCTGTGACCCTCTGCAGAGCTCACTGTGCAATCCACCTGGCTTTCTCTGGGGGAAGTCATCATGTTTTAGGGTGCACCGTGTAGGGTCACGGGGATGCACGGTAGAGGGACTCTGAGGGCTCTGACAGCCACTCAAGTGAGCAATCACCTGCTCCTGGTGACCCAGGACAAGTGGCTCCCAGGGACCCACCCTGGGACCATTCAGAGCTGAAACCAGGAAAAATAACAAATGGTGGCTGTTGAAGATGTGTGCACAGCGGAAGTAGGATACAGGGAGAGGTGACGACTGAGTCACCAGCTAAAACTTGAGACGCGTTTGAGAGTTCAGTGCAAATATGATTGACATGCACGGATGTAAAACAGAGTACCTCGGGTCAAGGGATTTTCCTAAATTTCTGGCAGATTCTGGCAAGCTAAGTCCGTGGTAAATTTTAGCTAACATTGGCTGAGTGCAATTTGGTCATTCTTAGTTTCCCTCTGTGCCCAAAAATATTTTTAGAATTTTATGTCTTGCTATTAAATTCTTAAAGTCCTTTGATTCACTACTGAAAAAATTCAGTACAGATAGAAACAGAATGATAGTTTATCTCTTTTTGTAATACACCGATGAGGATGCTATCAATCAATAAATAAACATTACAAACCACGAAACTATTGTGAATTCTAACACAGTTAAAGTCTAGACACTGTCATTACTGAAGACATGTTATTTTTACAGCATGTGCATTTTACTAATTGATTTTGTTTACAATTATAATTTGTACTTTTTGATTTGCTTATATGGGAATAACTGTTCTCATGAACTGTATTTTCCCATTTATTTTCTGTGAACATTAAGAATATAATCACTGGCTTTTTACATCTAATGAAAAGTCCAAAGTTTTAGGATAAAATTCTTTTTGCTTTGATTCACATATTGGGAAATTACTGTCGAGGAATGATGTTCTAAGAATTTAAATTTGAAAAAATTCAATTTAGTTTCAGATATAGCTTTTTATATTAAACAGTAAATCATTCCAAATGCTTTTCCTTCTTCTTCTGCAAACCCATTCACATCTTTAACCACATTAGTTCCCCATCAATGACAACTTAGCTAGTGTTTAAAATCCAGAGAGAAAAATTGAATTTGCGCTGCAGTAGGAATCCAACTATTACTGAAAACTAGAATGCTTATTTTCAAATTCTTCTACAGCATGATGTCTTCTACTCACGTGAGCAGTCACCTGCGACTGGTGGCCCAAGACAAGTGGCTCCCAGGGACCCACTCAAATTCTTCTACAGTATGCAGTGTGTTTGAAAGTGAGATCTGAAATCATCATATTAACTATTTTCAAACTATTTTTTGGTTTTCCTCTGGGTTTACATAATTTCTTGATGTGTTTATCTTACATTATTTTACTAAATTTGTCAAGTTTTTCTCTTGTTTTTTTATTGCTTTCTCTGAACTTTACCCAGCAAATTAGTAAACTCTCTCTGATCATTTCTCTATTTTTACTTTGCAACTTTCCTTATTGTTACTCAAGATACAAAAGATGTAGTTGAGTGCACCATCCTATCAACACTGTCTCGAATTATTTTTTTAAACTGGAAAAGTCAGATTTCTGTGAATTGCAGTTCTCAGCTTTCCCTCGACATAGTCATGTACTGGCTTGAAGGTTAGTCTGCCTTGTTGAATAACTTCACATGAGTTAAAAATCAAAAGCCTAGGGACAGGGATTTAGCTCAAGTGGTACCGTGCCAACCTTGGACACACAAGTTCGATCCCCAGTACTGCAAAAAAAAAAATCAAAAGCCTCACCCAAACCTGACTGGATATTGCAGGCCCTGTATCTCCTTTTTTATATGAAATATTTTCTTCACATAAGTATTTGGGACACCTAATGGTTATTAGCCATCTCTCCAGCCTTTATTCTCCACTATATTAGCAGCCTCTAAAACAAGGTTGAGCTTTGGGGCGTGGGGCGCCTCTGTCACAGGGAGCCTAGTTTCGCTGCTTCACAAGCTTGTCTAGAGCAGCACTTCTGGTGTGGGGGAGGGTACAACAGGTGCCACTTGAGGTCACATTGGGCATAAATGACCATAGAATTAAATAATGGTGACTCAGATCTCTCATGTGCTGTTTTCCTAAGGGAGAATGTGCTTTTTTTTTTTTTTTTTTAATGTTTGAGACAGGGTCTTACTTTGTAGTTCAGGCTGGACCTGAACTCACTATGTAGCCCAGGCAAGCCTCGAACTCAGCAATCCTCCTGTCTCTGCCTCCCGAGTGCTGGGATGACAGGCGTGAGCCACCACACCTGGCACTGTGGTATGATGTATTGATTGCTGGTGGGCGTGAGTCACCACACCCAGTATTGTTGTATGTGGTTACTGGATCGAACCAGGGACCTTGTATTTGCTAGGCAGGTGCCTGAACCACTGAGCTAAAAATTCTTTGGCCCCTTCCTTTGATTTTTTTTTTTTAATGATAAGTTTTTCAGCTTCACCTTAGCAAGAACCAAAAGGCAATTGTGTCATCTTCTCCTTTGGGAATAACTAGAAATTCCACTTCACCGGATCCCTTGCTTTTGATTAAAAAATCTGAGCTATGTGTGTTTGGAGATATCCCATGAGTATTTGTAGGGATGTGTTTGTGGATTTTAGAGAAGGAGGACGCGCCATATTGGAGAGAGGCAAACGAGTTTTGGACATTTCTGTTCTTAAAAGACTTTTGGATGCTCCATCTTCTTTCTCAGCCTTTTCTTTATTATTCACCCCCACTTCTCCAAGGGTAATAAAATGCTTAACTTTCTCAGGGGGAGTAATTTAGTTCTTTGCATTTGAGGGGTGTGTGTGTGTGTGTGTGTGTGTGTGTGTGTGTGTCACTGAGCTTGATGAACCCAGAGTCTTCATCCTAGACCTTTTCACTTGTTAGTTTTTGAGAGAGGAGCTCACTAAGCCACTCAGTTGCCTAGGCTGAACCTGCACATGTGATTTTCCCATCTCATCCTGCCTGAGTACTAGGATGACAATTATATGTCCCCACACTCAGTTTATTCTTAGTCCTGGGCATTCTTTAGCTCATCATAATTATCTCCTACAAGTCTGTGTCTGACCATGTACCTTAAGACAAGTACCATTTCCATCCTAGTCCTTGTTTTGGCATTTGCAGACAGGGAGGGGTTTGCTTTTGCATTCAGAGTGGTAGACTGTACCATACACAATGGGGTGCTGTGGTCTAAGTAATCAGTGTCTACCTCTTGCTGTTCTTCTCCGAACTGGGTTTCCAGTCCTCCACTCCCAGCATAGCAGACCCTCCCAGCCAGGCCTCAGGACACACTTTGGAAATATGTCTGTTGCCTGCACAATGTGTACAGTGTAGGGTCTTTCTTTTCTCAGGGGTCCATCCGTCCCACCCCAGGAAGAGTCATTTGAAGTGTCTCAACTGTAATGAACCCACCACAAGTAACTCCTTTTATCACACTCTAATGAAATAGTTAAAAATACTTTTAAGTTGGAAAATATACCCTAACAAGCCAATCTCTAAAATCAAGCAGTAGAAAATCAAGGATCCTTCTATAAAGCTGTGCCCCTGCTGAACGTGTCTTCAAATCACATTTGCGTCCCCAAGTGGAGACATGTAGGGGAACAGAGGCAGGGGAAAAAAGAGGTGCTTGGCCCCACTATTTAGAAGTGATCTGCACTGGAAATGAAGGCACATGAGTCCCTAACTCTGTGGCTATTTGCTTACTTTTAATTAAAAAATCTGAGTCATGTGTGTTTGAAGAGATCCCATGAGTATTTGTAGGGAACAAGAAAGAAGATTCCAAATTCTGACTCAGTCCTGTGATGCTACAAAGCCTTGAATGAAATTAGTTAAATTTCACTCTTTCTGGCACGCTAGGTTTACAAGGAAGAGTGCCACCCCTTTTTAAAGATAAATATCTCATTCACATGGAAAAAGATTCTGAAATCTATACTCACTAAGAAAAGAAAAGCAAAATGTTGCTAAATGTTTAGCAACTTAAAGAACATAATTTTATTAACCACAGTAGAAGCCAAAGATATTTAAAAGATAGTAGCATGTATGTGAAAATCATGTTATCTGTACACATACAGACAACACCTAGTGTGAATATTCCTGGTAGAAACAACAAACCGATGCCCAGAGCCAGATGACGATCACCAGGGATACCTCTTTCTTATTCTACATGAAACTTACTTCCAAGTTTCCCTTTTCTATCCTGTGATCTTTCTTTTCTACTTCTATAACCCATTTCTTAGAAGGAATAGTTTAAGGAGACCCAAAAAGGAAACAAAATAAATTTTAAAAACCGATAAAATTGATCATCAAAGTAAGGAAGTACTTGAAAGATTCAGATTTTAATTTGAAGAGGATTTAAGTTGTTATTAGAAAGACTATTCTGACTTGCACTGCGGGGCTGTGCTGATGATAGCTTTCAAACCAGTTCACCAAATACACAGAAGGAGTAATGCAAACTTCTCTGACCAAATGGTAGAATTATAAAACGTGTTTCATGTCACTGAGTTTTTAATGAGGATGAATTCAAGGGTTAGTAACAGATTAGCTCCGGGGCTTACCTTTTTAAGTGCTTCTATCTTTTGCTCTGCAAAAATCTCCATAAAGGACAACCCATGGATTGAACTTGGGAGTTTTATCAGTCAGACTTTCATCACTGTAATGAAGTACCCCGATGCAGCTACTAACGTGAAGGGAAGGGTTTGGGGGCTCCAAGGGCATGGTACTGGCATCTTCGCAGTTTTCAGCTGCACCACACTGTGAAGTCCAGCTGTGCAGGAGCAAGGACAGGATGACTTCTCAGACCAGGAGCAGAGACAGGCTGGGGCCAAATGCAGTCTCAGGGCAGCTCTCAAGAGAATGACCATCTAGGCTTGTCTTCTGGGGAGATCAGGACCTCCAATGGAGCGCAACTCCTGAAGGCCCCCCACCGCCCACTAGTGCCACCCCAGGACAGGGCATCAATGCAGAGTCAATGCGAGGTGATGCCATCTGTGTGAGATCTGCAGTAGGTGAGTGGTAGAGTCTGGGCTCAAGCCTGGCAGCGTCTCTGTGAGCCCTGCTGTCCCCTGCTCCGTACACAGGGCTGCACCTGCTCTCTCTGTTGATAACGAGTCGTGTGCCTTTGTTTAGTGTCTTCTATTCACAGAGGACACTGTATGTACATGCATATGTGCATATATGTGCACTATTTTACGTAAGCATATGAAAGAATAATAATGTGCTGAGAAATCCACTCAGTTTTGTTTTATTGTCTTTCTCTGTCCTACTTCTCATTTTCTCTGTGAATTTTTTCTAGATTTTTTAAAATTTTTAGCCTATCATCTTTGAGCTTCTTTAGAAGATTGTCCCAAATTATTGATCTGTGACTTCATTCATCTCCCTTTCATTAGAATCCCTCTTGCAAATTTGTTGTCTTCTTTTAGAAATAATCTCCTGAGTCTTTATAATCCCATGTCTTTTAATTAGTGTCTGTGAATTTGAGCAGACAGCCACCTCTTCTGGTTTTCACAGTTGTCATGGCAGAGGCTGATATTTGTTATTCAGATCAGCCTCCTATTCTGGATGAACCAGCTAGCAACAACCCTGAACAGGAAGTTTGGTTTCAGATCTCCAGGTGACTGTAATGTCAGTTTTCTCATTGCCGAGACATGACATCCAACACCACCGCTGGAGCAGGAGATTGATTTGGTTCTGTTTCAGCCCGTGCTCAGCAGGCTCTGAGATGGAAACATCATGGAGGAAGGGCATGGTGGAGCAAAATGGCTTGGTTCATCGTATCCAGGAAGCAAAGTAGGGGAAGAGTGCCAGAGCGGAAGGGCTGGGGGTCCAGACCCAGACCCTCAGGGTCAGGCCTGCACTACTCACCCAGGCATCCCTACCTAGCAACATGCTCCACCAATCTCTGGGGTGGGTCCCAGAGCCCATCATGATTCTCCATCACCTACCCCAGTAGCAGCAGAGGTGCTGCTTATGCTCCATCCGCGTGGGACAGCTGGTTGAGGACTACTGTTTAACAACAGCACTGGCTGAGCTCCACAGGCTTCCGGTCAAATGAAGCAGCAAAGGAAATTAATAAGTAGGTCGGGGTTGTTGGTGGGGGCTCATGCCTAGGTGGAACTACTAATCAGGCTGGATAGCAGGCTTTGCTCCGGGGAAAGGCCTGGCAGAGGTTTGCCTCCCTACCTAGGAAAGGCTTTGGATTGTGCTTTGACTCTGGGATGAGCACTCTTAATTCCCGGTTGAAGCAGATCTAGCCTCTGGTTTTTGCCAAATCGGATGCCCTGGTCATCACACTGCCCAGGCTGGGTGTTGGGCTAGGTGCCAAGGTCACACGGAGCCCTGATAATTTCTTGGATGTGGCCCTACTAACTCTAAAGCAAAGCAACAATAATAAAATGATGCTATTCTGTTGTTTTTAATAAAAAGACTCACTGACAGATGGAACAGAATATACACCCCAGAGATGAACACAGAGGCTACACCCAACTGATCTTTAGCACAAGAGTCAAGAATACACATTGAGAAAGCGTAGTTTCTCTAATGATCATTTACTAAGACTCCGTATATTCAACATTTGTTAGTTAAACAGCTAGAATATAATGCTAGCAATTACTGACAAAGAGGTTTGAAAAATCAACCCTCAATATTTATAAGACCCTGGAATACAAGAAATGTTACATTTAAATCAGGAATCCAATGTTACGTTTATTATATACCATGATCCATAGGAGACAAATAGCCACAAGATCATACTTAATTGTCAATTACTTTTTCAAGACAAAAACTCTAAAATTTTTTTAGGTTTGAGGAGATAAGACTGTCTAGGGGGAGTGCAGTGGACAAAGACATCAATTTGTATAAATAATGTATTTGAGATATCAAGAAGTAAAATGGTTTTACTATCACTTCCACAGATCAGTTTATGTAGGTTATGAAATTATTACCCCAAATTGTACAGTAGACAATATGTAAGACCAGTTGGCAAGGAGCATTTTTGCAGAATATAATTAGACATTTCTAAAGAACTCATTCTTGGGTTTCCTTTGAGAACTTCAACCTTCCCTCTGAAATTCAGTCTGTGAGTAAAGCCGGCGATGTAGGCATTTCCTCAGAGAGTGAGCGTGGGCCATGGGTTCAGAGAGCAGGGTTCCAAACAAAGGCAGATTTTTCTGTCATAACATCTAAAACAGAGAGTTGAAAGAAATAAACTAGAATTTTCTTCTAACTGGCGCTATGATCTTTTGAAATGCTCAAAACCTCGCATATTTTCCAAGCAAGGAAATTCAAAGATTTTGTTCTATTGAGATGTATAAAAACCTCCATTTCTGGTCTTAAAAGGCTAGAATTCTGAGTTTCAGGGTTTGTTTTGTTTTGCCTTAGAACAACCAAGACCTATTCTCCTTCAATCTTTGAAAATTCCCTGTAAAGCTTTTAAGTCTGCTGTGGAAATTGTGTGTGCACATACACACGTGCGTGTACACAGACACACACAAGCATGAGAGGTGGCACGAGGTGTCTGTCATTGTTTAAGGGAAGATCTGCTGTGTTTGGGCCATTTCTTCATTAGAGGCAGTAAAGGACAAAGCCTTTGTGCCTGGGGTTACTCCATTCGGGGTCGCCTGGTGTCTCAGGCAGGGAGGGGGCGGGGCTCTCGTGCATCACCTTGCCTCTGGGGCTGGCTCCGTGGCGCTGAGAGACTCGGCTGTGTCTCAGTGAAGGCCCCACAACATCACTTTGTAGCGCAGCCCAGCGAAGGCTCACCCTTCTGCCCCTCGCCGTCCTCCCACTTGAATGGTGATGAGACCTCGCGTGTGATGAGACCTCCGTCTCCCTCATCAGCTCTGCTGTGGAGGCTCGGTCTGCACTGAGCACCCAGGGCACTCGCAGGGGAGAGGACTGCACGCTGCCGGGTGACCCGGGCCAGGCTCTTTGGGTAGAGGGAGAAGAAACGCCCACAGCGCACCGCTATCCTGGAAGATCAGTGGGCACAAATCACCTGTTTGAACCTCACAACTAATTTTTCGGTGTGCATTTGGTAGAAGGTGAGATTGCAAGGGGCAGAAACCCTGGTGGAAACCGGGGCCACTGTCTGGCCGGCCTGCTGCCTTCTCCTCCTCTGCCCTATCTGTTCTCCAGCATCTCCCTTCTCAGGACTCCCACTGGGCCCCAAGCCCTGGGTCCCAGGGCTACGCTCTGTCCTCTGCACTCGGGCCCTGGCCTCTCTCGGGCAGTGTCCGCTGTCCTCTCCCAGCGCAGCGATGAGCCCAGCGTGACCTCCGTGGCTGTCCCACAGACTGCAGAGCCCTGCCCGGCCTCCCCCTCTCCCTCCCTCCCCAGGAGGAGCCGCCCAGGCTCCTCCATCTCCTCCCAGGAAAAGTTCATGGCCCAGGCTGCAAGGCCGATGCAGTCCTGCTCAAGTTACTGTTTGTCCAGCAGCTTCCAGATTCTGAATGTGCATCGCAGTCAGAAGCGCGTTTTGTTATTCTTCGGGAGAACTAGGCCTCCCTAGGCAGGTAGGGGAAAGCAAAGAAGGGAAAGAGAAAATCTGATGGTATAAAGAAAAAAAAGGAAACAGAGATTATGTATATGGGGGGTAAAAGGGTTGAAGGGAAGAATGAGGTGATACACCATGGACAGGGATGAATTCTTAATTATGAATGTGATCATAATGTGTACATAAAGTGTATCAATAAACAAATTTTTTTAATTTTAGAAAGAAATATGTTTGCACAGGCACTCATTCCACACAGGTTTACGCGCACACACACACACACACACACACATGCACACACGCACATGCACACATCCCTATAAAAACCCTGAAACAGAACTTAACCCCATTATCTACAATGTCACTTTCGAAGAGTTCACGGGGGAAGGAGAGGCTTTGTTCAAAAGAAACACAAACCCCTCGCACACCAGGGCAACCTGTGGTTTGGCGCAGAAGGGAGCGGCCTAGGAGGAGGAAGGTGGTGCTTGTGGACGAAGGACACTCCAGGGACCCCGAGCGCAGTCCCTCCGGGGGCGCTTGGCTGATGGGCTGCATGGGTGACAGTCTGTGGCCGAGTCAGGGGAGCGGAGGAGACTCTCTGGACCTCGCTTATCTTGGTGGTTGAAGCAGGAGCATGTCCACCCAAGGGCTGCACAGGTCAGTTTGGGGCTCTGCCAGGAACACAGCCTTCGCGTGAGACCCTGATCGGGCTCCCTGCTGAAGAAACGCTGCACCAAGCGTAAGATGAGCTCAGTTCCACTAGCAAATCGGTTTCTAACCCAGGCCCCGCAGACTGGATTAACAGCAGTAAATATACAACTCACTGTGCTTGATTTACGTTCACTAGTATGTTGATTAGCAAAACAAATGTAAATAAACAACGTGACTGCTTTAACAGCATGCCCTTTTTTTTCAGCTGATACAAATACATCTACTACAAATACAACAGCACCAACAACAGTTTCCACAACAAAAGTATCTTCATCGACACCAAACTCAACCAGTGGTGTTAATGAACCAACGCCCGGAGCATCTCCTAAAGGTAGGACTCACGCTTCATTAAATGTGTTTTATCTCTGAAAAACAAGACTAGTGAAGCCTGTGTAACTTAATACAAGAACTAACCTGGAATCTTGTGTATGATTGTTACAAGGGTCTGTGTGATTTGGGGTTTCAACCTAAGCCCGAGATCCCAACGAGTCTCCTTGCCGATAATCTTGGAGAACGCTTCCTGTTTGAGAATGTTTGTATTGTGAATATTACATAAACATAGTTTATTTTTAGAGAAGAAAACATATCATGCCCAAGTGATAAAAATATCTAGCTGCCCTAGTTCCGCCCTTGCAAAGCAGGACCAGTTTCAACTCTCCTGTACCAAGAACAGATTGATCCGTTGGTTGTCCTGTGTTGAAAATAGATTCACTGCGGTGACTTCATGGAAATGTCACCATTTCTGTGCCCGGACTGAGGGACAGCAAGTCTACCCAGTGTAACCAAGTCACTCACAACAGCTTAAAAATACCATGAGACTCCTTCAAGGAAAGCCCCATGGTGCCAGTGAAAAGCAGAGTATCCACAGCATACAAACGTGAGGCATGTGGCCCCGGTTTGCTCATCAGTGAGGGCCAAAATGTAGAGCTGCTCACTGATTGGCTGGGGACAGAAACTCTTGCTACAACGCGAAGGTCACAGGAAGACCAGACAATCAAGCACCCTGAATGAGCGGATGACAGAAATTCTTCCTCAGCTCTCAACCCCTCCCTTAACTTTTATTCTGAGCCCACAAACTCCACCGTGCAGATCAACAAAGGCGAGTGCTCTGGACTCAGCTGAGGTGAAGAGGCTCAAAGATTAAAGGTGCCCTGACCAAAGCCTGCGATTTCTGCAGTGTTTGATCCCGAGATGAAAACAAACCAACCCTCCCAGAACTTCTCTGTCAAGTCAGGGTAAACATCAGAGAAGGAGGAAGAAAAAGCGCAGGTGAGATGAGCCTTCTCCTCACGGGTTCCTCGCATGACCCCTCCGGGGTCAGCCGCTGAACGGAGCCCTGCGGGAAGAGAGCCGTCCGCAGAGATTTCCCAGCAAGAAGGAGGGACTGCGCCTTCCCGGATGCACTGAGAGTCCCTGCTCACTGTGCGGAGGTCACATGGCCGGAAACGTGAATCACCTCTGGCAGGCCCAACCTGTCGCCACAACGCGAACACCTGAGCTACACAGAGCAGCCTGAAGACTTGTTTTGAAACGCAATTATTATTGAACACGATTCAAAGTCAAATGTTTTAACGGTCGTAGGAGGAGACTGCAGGAATAAACATGCCCCAGCCCTGTTACCAAAGCGTCTGGTGCCTACCAGGCATTGACCTCACCTCGGTCAGGAGGGGAGCGGGTGTTGGAGCTGCGGTCCTGGTCCAGAATGCTGGGCGCATGCTCCGTGGGCAGCGCACAGTGGGGGGCAGACTTAAAACTTGTCCTCGAGGTTTTCTTGGATGATTGGTTAGAATTAAAACTTCTTGACGACCTCATAGTCTCTCTTACTTCATCGCTATCTCTCTGTTAAGCTTGGACAGAGAGTGACTCCCCTGGGAACCCATGCACATGGTCCTCTGGTTTCTCCCCTGCATAGAATTTTGATGTAATGAAGTCGGTGGTTCGCTTTATATTTATCCTCACAAAATGCTAAATAATTACAGACTAGACATTTTCTTGAAACACTGGCCTAAACTGAATTTAACACATTCTTCAAAAGTTATTTTAGAAAATGTTATAAAGGCTAGCTCACTAAACAGTTTTATAGAATAGAACTGTAATATTCTAATAGCATTGTTGAAATATTTACTGGCTCAAAATGCTGCAGTAACCTTAAAATAAGTAGCTATAGTATCTTTTAATGTTTATACTAACTTCAGTCTATTTTTCTGCCCACCAACTACTTGAATATAATCATTCATTTTTTTGCACATAAAATTTACAGAAAACATAGTTATCAGTCATTGTGACATTTTTCTCACAATAGTAAAACACATTTATACTTCAGAATGTTAACATAGGTAACACAGGGGGAAATTTTCACCCTAACTTGTATGCGGAATGCATACTCATATTTGAAAGTGAATATTCATAAATTAGCAATAGATCTAAAATAACTTCAGTGTTTTCACACACACACACACACATACACACAAATGCTCACTGTGTGAGGTGATGGGTATGCTATTTAGTGTGATTGTGGCAATAATTTCTTGAAGCATGCATCTACCCAACATCCCACTGTACACTTGTCAATTCAATCTAAAACTGGAAAAATACAGTAATTTGAATTATTTATAAATATTTTAATAGTGATTATATTTGAGGATCCGTAACAATGACAACATCACTCTTCCTACACAAGTTTATGAACACCAGAAATGAGTATCTATTTCCCTCCTGCGTTTTGCATAGACCGAGGCTAACCTTGAATCCCAAAGTAAAATTCTAGGTGAAGCCTGGGTTCAAAGCTCAACTTCCTTAAATCCTCTTTAACAACCAGGAAGTCAAGAGAGATAGAAGAAGCTCATATCTGAAAATTTAGAAATTGTACACATTCGACAGCCCCTTCTCTATTAATATCCGTTGCTCTCATCTCACGGCTCCTACTCTTTATGTTTTAAAAGTTCAAGCCATGCATGAGTCAGCGGCCAGCAGGGGAAGTGATGTTAAGAGTCTTACCCATCTGCTCTCGGTGCTGCGGGCTCCAGGGGGTTCCTGTCCGGGAAGAGGCACCGTTTCTGGCCAGAGGGGACACCTCATTCATATGCCCACATCCTCCCCTGGGAAGGTGACCTCTGCCAGCTGGCACGACAGAACCTCCAACCCGGATGTTAGTGAGTCCTTGGAAGCACAAGCACAGAAAATTGAGACGAAAGCAGGCGATCTGAGTGCCCCGTGTTTCCTAAAGTAACTGATTTTCAGTGGCTGCTTGGATGCCACTGCCCACTACCATGACATCGAAGCTCTCACTCACAACGGGCGCAGGGCAAGCAACAGAGGAAGCTGCCCTCGCTGTGTGGACCTGGACACCCTCCCGTGCACCTGCTCTCACCCTCTTGCTGTTCCTTGGCTTCCTCCAGCCAAGACAGTAGAGCGTTAGACTAACTGCACGGGGACAAACGGTTCACCCCCAATATGTCATCAATACAAAAACCTAGATTCTTTAAGTATCACAGGAAGGAGGGGATTGAGCTCTCATTACAAATGAGCATTTTAAGCTCTCCATGCCTGGTAGCAAAGCGACTCGGAAGGATGAGGCAGAAGGATCACAATTGAAGGCCAGCTTTATTTCAAAATCAAAAGGGCTGAAGATTCAGCTCAGTGGGAGAGCACCCTGAGTCACCTCTAAATCCCCAGGATGGAAAAAAATAAGTATTACCAAAAACTAGGTTTTAGGAGCCAAGAGAATATTATTACAGAGTACTATGAAACTGATGGGTTGTGCTTATAGTGTACACATGAGGGAGACCTTTGTGGACAGAAAGATCTTTTGGCTTTGCTGATCTTCATGTCCTCAGTGTCCTTTGATTTCAAATGATACTTTCTAAATGCCAAGAAATATTTTTGATATTACTCAGATTAGAAAGGTGCTAAAAACCAGACCCACCCTTCAAGAGTCTAGGAGGGGCAGAAGAATGCTTCAGGAATGAACAAGTAATTACAACTGCACAAGTTCCTTTATGACTTACACTTACTTAGAATTTTCCTTACCACAGCTAAATTAGCAAAACAGCACACTATTCATAGCAAGGGATCATATTTCTAGACCCCATTGGAGCAGGACATTTTCTTCCATAGGGAAAAATAAAATGATTTTAAATGACTGCAGTTAACAGTTTTTGTAAGACTTTTTTGCATGTTTAACGGTACTCAGGTGACAGTCTGCAAGAAAAATTTGTAATTCAGATCATACAAAAATGTGTGTGTGTGTGTATACACGTGTGTACACATCAGTGTATGCTTCTGTATGTGCTTAAAGTCAGGCCACCTGCCCAAGCATTCAACACTTACATCCTTCTTTGGACAATTGGAGCAGGAACATGGAAAAATCAAAGATAGACAAAAATTAACCCAGTCCTTCTCCAGTGGAATCTCACCCGTCCATATCTGACCAGCTTTCATTTTGTTGCTTGCTGCATGAGAGGAGCTGGTGATCAGTAATGATGCCTTTCTTACCCCTACTAGGGATGCCCAGCACCAGCACGCCTGGGGTGTCACCGGTTACTTCAATAGCAAGCGGAAGTGCGGGTGAGTAGAGCCACGCGGCCACCGTGGAAAGCACATACAATGCATGCATATAATTCACAGAACATCACGTCATCCCGTTGACATGTGCAAGTCAGCGAATGCCTATGTCTTCATCAATGTACCCTCTTCCAGTCGATCAGCACGAACTGCCTTCCTATTCCTCTAAGTCTCTAATTTCTCTCAATGATATTTGTAGTTTTCGGTGTAGATCATTTGAATTTCTTTAATTTGATTCGTTCCTTACATTCCATTCTATTTTTACTCTTTTAACTGCAATCACTTTTTCTTCATTTCAGTTTTGGGCTGTTCATAGCTACGGACAGAAACACATCCCTTTGCTGAACTTGTTAACTGGTTATTATGTGCATGCGTGTATATGGGTGTGCGTGTGCATGTGTGTGTGTGCGTATGTGTGTTCCCCATATACAGTATGACATCCTCTGCAAATGTTATGATATGACTTTTATCCTTTGTTTTATTAATATGGCACCTAAAATTTATTGTTATAGTCAAACCAACCTTGCATGCCTGGGATAAGTTCAACTTGGTCATGGAGCATATATAATCATTTTTATGGAGCTAGACTTGATTTGTATTATTTTGTTGAGGTTTTTTGTGATTATATTCATAAAGGTGGCCTATCTTTCTCGTGACATAAGTCTGGTCTTGGTATCAGAGTCATCTTACCCTCTAAAACTACACAAAAAGTGTTCCCTGCTCTCACAATTTTTGGAAAAATCTTTGTAGACAGGAAAGATCACCATTTTAGGAAATTCACTTTTAAATTAGGTCATCACTGCTTAATTTCTGTATCCATCAGAAATATTTTCACAATGCTGAGCGTGGTGGCTCATGCCTGTACTCCCACCACTTGGGAAGCAGAGGCAGAAGGATTGCTGTGAGTTCGAGGCCAGCATGGGCTCAGAGCCAGCCTGAACAACAGAGCGAGGCCCTGTCTCAAAAAAATTTTTTTAAATGAAAAACTTTTAAAGAAATAATTTCACTTAAAATCTTATGAAGCATCCCTAAATGCCTTGGTTCACAGAGTTGAGCTGCTCAGCCTGAGCAGGGTGAGAGGGCCATCTGGGAAGCAGGTGGCCTGAACTCTCCTCTGCCCCCCAGGAAGTGTTTGGGACTTTCCCACACACCCGGGAGAAGCAGGACTTCAGGAATAGCTTAAAGTGACTGGGATAAAGTCTGCTTATTTAAATTCTACTCATAGTAAAATTTAGAAATTTATGTGCATTCTATATCCAGAAAGCAAACAAAACAGTCACTCCATCTGCTCTGACAGGAGCCTTGTTGCTAACAGTAAACTGCAGCTTTGCATAGGGGGTTGCTGAGATGTTCCAGAAGCTTCTAAGTTTACTAAGTAAGCACTGTTACTAATGATTTAATGGTATGTGGGCTTATGGGTAAACAGGATCAGATATCTGAGCAAATAAGGAAGAAACCCTCCCAAAATTTGCTCTGACTCCAAGAAACACTACTACAATAGACTTTAGGAAAGAGAAAAGTCAGCCTCTATTTGTACTTGAAAACTTTTAGGAAGAGCAGAGGGATTTTTCTTTCTTTGTGCGTTTGCAGTACCTGCCAAGTGATTTTTAAAATTCCCACATTCTGGACTGGGGATTTAGCTCAAGTGGTACCGCACCTATCTTGGAAGCACAAGGGTCCAAGTTCGATCCTCACTACTGGAAAAAAACACACACACACACATTCTGAATCTCTATGAGGCCATCAAATTATCTCAACGCATTAGATTTCTGTGGTTTCTAAACAAAGGACTACTGCACATATAAGAATAACTTTATTCCCAGCTTCAAATTATTCTTGAGTTTCTGTAAGTGCTGATCTTGGTAAATGGACTTAGAAAGGGGCCAGATCCTGGGTAAGGAGGGGAGGAAGTGGAGCCACAGCACCCTGCCTTTACGAGAGACCCCTCAGGCAAGAAGAGGGCTTTTCAGTATTTTGTCTCAGTTGAAGAATTCTCTCCCAAAGTCTGAAAAGATGCACTTGTTCTAATGTTTCCCAACCTACGTTGGGGCTTTAAGGAAAGCAAAATTTTCAGTCATGTATGTTACATGTTTCTGCATTGAGGGTCGTTTCTGCTCCCAGGCTGGCCTTCCCCACTTCCACACAGCAAGAACATCAATTTCTCTTCTCTTTATATAGGAAAACCCATCAGATCTTGCTCAAGTATTTGAAGATACCTGTTAAACTTGTATCCGTTTCCACCCCTTCTCTCATATGCAGGGTTAGCACTGTGATTGACATGTGAATTTTTTAAGGGAAAGCCCACACTGCTTTACTATGGAATCAAGGATCACTTTCCTAGTGATGAAGAGAAATTCCCAGATGCCTTCAATATTTCTGCCAGTCCTGGCGGGTTCTGTTTAAGTCCATGTTTGCAATACATAAGGATCGCATCCTCCATGGGGAGTTTGCACATGTACATGACACTTCTTAATTCTTGTTTATTCCCTCTCCATCTCTTAACTCCCCCCTCCTCCCGTCTCTTCCTCCCCTTCCCATTTTCAAACGATCTGTCCCCCTATTTTCTTTATTTTCATCTTTATTTATATTATTTCATATATCTGAGAAATCATCTGCTACTACAGCTTATGTGTCTGTTATTTCACTCAACATTATGGCTTCAAGGTGCATCCATTTTCTTACAAATAACACTGAATGTATCCTTCTTTATGACAGAGTAGCACTCCATTGTGTGTAAATACTACATTTTCTTTACCCATCCATCCATTGATGGCCAGGGACCCTGCTTCCAAGATTTGGATAATAACAATTACATACTGTTAATTGTGCGTTACATGAGATAGATAGATAGATAGATAGATAGATAGATAGATAGATAGATAGATAGATATCTGTAATACAATGTCTTTAACTCTAGCAGATAGATACCTAAAAGAGAGATACCTGGATCAAATGGAATTTCTAATTTTCGTTTTGCTTGGAATCTCCGTATTTATTTCCACATAGGTTGTACTAGTTTATCTTCCCACTATCAAAATATAAAGGCTCCTTTTTGCCACGGCCTCAACAGTATTTGTTATTATTTGACTTCTTGATGATATCATTCTTTCTGGAGTAAGTCAGAATCCATGTGTTGCTTTCCTGTGCATTTCTCTAATGACCAGAGATGTTGAATACTTTTAAATATTTATTAGCAGCTTGTATTTGCTTTTCTGAAAAATGTCTATTCATTTCAGTTGTCCATTTTGATTGGGTGTTTTATTTTGGAAGCCCTATTTTTTCATTCTAGATACTGTAAATTCTAGATATTGTACATTCTAGATATTAGTCCTCTATTCAATAAAAGCTTGCAAAATTTTTTCCATTATTAGGTTTTCTTTCCATTTTATTGGTTGTTTACTTTGTTGTGCAGAAGATTTTGAATTTGATACGATCCTATTTGTTGATTTTTCTGTTTTTATTTCTTGTGCAAATTGTCATTTTGTTCAGGGAGTCCTTGTCTACACTTGTGTTGTCAAAAGTTTTACCTATTTTATCTTCCAGTATATTTGTTTCTGCTTTAACTTTTATATCTTTGATCCATTTTGATTTCATGGATGCCTTATATCTTTGATCCATTTTGATTTTAGCTTAGTGCCTCATGAAAGACATAGCTCTACATTTCTTGGGTCTTCTATATACAGAATTGTATCATCTGCAAATGACAACCATTTGACTGCTTTCTTTCCCACACACATCCCTTTTATTTCTTTCTCTTGCATTTCATTTATCTCCACTTTGTTTATGTATTGGTTACTGGAGGATTTTATTTGAAGACATAACTATCTACCATTCATGAAGTCTTACAAACTATCAGTCTCTCCATCATAGATATCTTGGTGGTTAGAACTTGCAGTAGACATTTGTTGCCATGGACTGAAAGCCGACTGTCCTCCCCAGAAGGCATCGGCAATCCACAGTCCATCCTGCTCCCTACTGGCATCAACTAGACTGCTGTTCCTCCAGGTCCACCCCGCATCGTGTCTCGTTGGACCCAAGCATGTCCTGACTGTGACATTCATCTGTTCTTCATCAGCCGAGTCTCTCTAGGCTGGACTCCAAAAACACTGAAGAACATCCATCATTTTTCATGACATTTATGCAAATTTAGATTGTTTCTAGTCACCTTTTTTCAATATCATTTTTTAAAACTCAGGTTATCATTTCCTCATTGTTAACTTACCTTTTTTCTTCAATAATTCACTTATTGTAATTAAAAGTATGCTGTATTTCCATCCTGGATCTCTTCATCCCTGGCCATCCACCCATTTGAAGAGTCTTCCAGGCAGGATGGGAATCATCATACCACCTTTAGCTGCCACACTCCCTTACCATCCCTTGTAGCACACCTGAAATCTTTTATATCTTTTCTTTCAAAAAGTCTCAGATGCAGATCATGGTTCTTTCCTATTGCGATTTGTGTGACTATAGGGCAATTACTAGACATCTCTGAGTCTCATATATAAAATGATGATCATAAAGATAAGTTCCTTCCTAGAATCCCATGGATGATCAAATGACACCATTTATAGCAAATAGAACATTCTTATTTAAGCCCACTTTCTTCAGAATCACTAAAAGGTGAACATTAAGATGCTGAATTTTGGGCTGGAGGGTTAGTTCAGTGGTTCGGGCACCTGCCTCGCAAGCGCAAGGTCCTGAGTTCGATCCCCAGTAACCACATACGATGCTGGGTGTGGAGACTCACACCCACCAGCAATCAATACCACATACCACAGTGCTGGGCGTGGTGGCTCACGCCTGTCATCCCAGCACTCAGGAGGCAGAGGCAGGCAGATTGCTGAGTTTGAGGCTTGCCTGGGCTCCATAGTGAGCCCAGAGCCAGCCTGAACTACAGAGCGAGACCCTGTCTCAAAAAAAAAAAAAAAAAAAAAGATGCTGAATTTCAAATCTTGGTCAGAACACTCTCAAAAACTAATTTTCAAGTGGTGACTGGATATTAATATGAATAGTAAAAAGACTTGCTAGTGATTTGTTGTGTTTCTGATGGCTGCTCATTGTTTTTTATACCAACAGGAAACACAATACCTGATGTCCCAAAGAATGAATCTGTCACTACAGAAAAGATAATGACAAGTTCTTCACTTTCACAGGCTCCTCTGACCTTACAGAGCTCCCTGAGCACAAGTGAGTATGAGAATTCATGTTGTGTTGGCTGAGCATGTGGACAGAAGGGCCTGATTGTTCTCAGCCCACAGCTGCAATAAAACTTTGTCCACCTGTGCCCCCCAAGTCTCTATCAAAGATAAGAATGGGACAGAGTTGTCTTTCATGATGACACACTGTTCTGTGTAGCGCAGATGTATCAGTACAGAACACTGTGAGACCGGATGGTAATCTATGATATGGTTGGCACAAGGAGACCTAGATCAACAAGCTGCTAAGAAGTTGTAGAAGATTGCAAAAGCTTACAACAATGAAGGAAACTGAAATGCAAATTTAAGACAATTCCCAGGGAGAAAACTCCAAACCAGAATGTCTTTTAATTGTGAGTTCTACATGAAATTTTCAAAAGAGGTGATATCAATACTTGCCAAATGCTCTTAGAAAATAGAGGAGGGAATACTGCATGTGTATTTCTCCAAGGCCAATGTTGCCTATTTACTAAAGCTTGAAAGGAATTAAAAATAAAAACCAGTAATAAAAACTACACATCAGTATCCATCATGAACATCAATAGGTATATCTGTATTAGCAAACAAGCCACAATTACAGAAGAAAAAATATGAAACATGAACAAGAAAGATCTTTCACACAAATATATATTGATTAAACATATAATAATTGAATTAATTAATATTCTATTTAGTAGAATAAGTACCTGCAGAAAGGGTATTTGACAAAATCTCCCAGACACTCATAAGCTCTTAATGAGCAAGAAATGAAATGAAACTTCCTAACATAATCAAGGGTATCTACAGAAACCTACAGCTGGTATCATGCTGCCAAATAATAAAAAATGTAATGTTTTCTCCTTAAGACTAGACACACTCAAGGTATTCATTATTATCATTGCTATTCAGCATTTTCAACCAGCAGTTCCAAATAGTACATAAATCAGTGGATAAAGGTTGGGTAAGTAGGGAAATAAATAGATCCACTCAATTGAAGGAAGAAATATGTAGGTTTTATTATCAGGCTACACAGCTGGATATGCAAAAATTTCAAAAATTCACACAAAAATACTACTGGAACAATAAGGAGTAGTTTATATCACAGGATACAAGTTATATAAAAATCTCCTATTTTTGTACCTTAGCAATGGTAAACCAAAATAAAAGAAATAATTGCATTTACAATTGGCATATCAAGATACAAACTATTTAGGGATAAATTTAACAAGAGAAGTATAAGATTTGTTCACTACAATAGTGAAGAGAATTGAATAACTATTACATGTTGACAGATTGGTAGGTTTGATATTTCAAATGGTAATTCTTCTCCAGATGATTAATAATCACTAACATTTCCAAACCAATCCTTATCCGAATCATAGTTTTTTCATCTTAGTCATTGATAAGATCATGCTAAAATTTACATGGGAACAGAAAGGACCTAAATTAGATAAAACGTTTTTGAAAAAGAAGGATAAAATTAGAGAAACTTCACAGCCCCTGTAGCAATGAAGCATAAACCTCAAAACTATTTTGCCTTATGAAGTTATACATAAAATAAGATAAATAGTATGACCCCATTTATAAGAAGTGTACACTAAGAATTTTCATTTAAATTTATTTTAACCGATACAAGAAAACAGAATTGTACACATTTGGTGTACATCATGGGATACTTTGACACACGTGTAATCTACGTAATGTTTAAATTCAGGCAAAGGCATCAGTCTCCTCCACTAGCATTTATTTGTGGCAAAAACATTCAGGGCCTTTTCTCATGGTGTCTTGTGATCTATAACCTACTGCGGATATTTCTAGCCATCCGTTGTCCCATCAGCCACCCAGAACCTCTCACTCGGCTCTAATACTTTCCTACACTCTGATCAGCCTTTCTCCTCCCACATCCCTCTACTCCCTCCAGCTTTCCCCACTGTCCTCTGAGACGAACTCTCACCTTCTCCAAGGTTAACTTTTGTATGTCACAAGAGCAATGAGACCATGTGGCCCCTGTCTTCCTGTGCCTAGCTTATTCATTTAACATAATGATCTCTGGTTGCATCTCAAGTTTTGAAAACGGTGAAATTCTGTGTTTTCTAGAGCTGATTCACATGCCGCTGTATACATGCACTGCACTTTGTTTGTCACTTGAACAATTAGGTTGCCCCCATTTCTTGGCTATTGTGAGCAGTGCTATGTCTCTGGCACACTGATTTTATTCTGTTTGGATAGATTCAGAAGTAAGAGTCCTGAGTCATATGATGGTTATAGTTTTAATTTTTTTGAGTTATTTCTTGTTTTCCGCAAAGCTTCTCTTATTTCCTTAGCCAGGAGCAATGTACAGGGTCCTTTTCTCTGCGCCGTCACCAGCACCTGTTGTCTCTGTCGCTTTGGTAAGAGCCATTCCTCCTGGAAGGAGATGCCGACTCCTTGTGGTTCTGATTTGCATTTCCCTGGGGGTTGGTGATGTTGGCATGGTTTTGTGTTTTTTTTTTCTGTTTATCTACTGGCAATCTGTATTTTGCAAAAAGTGTGTTTAGGTCTGTTGCCCATTTTTAAATCATATTTGTTGTGAAAAGAAATTTTTATTACAAAAATAACTCACTGCCTACAGCTGGAAGTGGAGGTGGCACTGACAGCCAAAAGATTAAAGGAAGCTTTTCACATCAGTGTAAATGAAAGGACAGTTGTACAACTCCAACCTCACTAAAAATCAGCCGGGTCGAGGAAATGAGTAAGTTTCTATATTATTTAGTATTCAAACAATATCCTTAAGAAGCTTGGATTAAAAACAAAAGGGAACAAAATGTTGAGCATGACCAATCAAATTTCCTTTCTGAACCCTCAGGACTAGAAACCCCAAACAAGTAAGAAGAATTAGCTATGGGGAGCAAAACTTCAAAAGGTTAGTTTAGCATTCCGAGAAAATGATGGCAATTCACCCACATTTCTATGGCCTAGGAAGCAGGTGTCATGAGTAACTAGAGTGGGAGGGAAGGATGGAAGGTGTGGGGAGATGGGGGTAGCCCCTGAGCAGGCTTAAGGTGCTCATGAGAGACAGAGAGGAGCCGAACACAGATCTCCCACAATTCCCAGCTTCCGGTTCCAGCCTATGTGTATCTCCACAAGTGCTTTCCACACTATGGCCTTTAGGACAGAAGTTTAAAGGGATATACACAGGTAGTCAAAATGTCCTGAAGGGGAAGGGAAGAGCTAGCGATCTGCCATGATGAATGCCATTTAACATTATGTTTCTGTCATATGTGTACCCTTAACAAGAAGCAGCGATGGGTGCTTCACAAGTTGTACCTCTGTCACTAGATCTCTAAGGTAGAGAGACAAGCTAAGCAGGAACTACAGGTGACCAAGACCCACTCTTGTCCAGAAATGCACCAAGAATACCATTTCTTTCATTGTTATTATAATCACTTAAGCACAACATAAAGTTGTCTAGAGTTAGAAGGTCTATTTTCCTGCCATAATTGTAAACTGTGGACTCTCTTTGATGAGACAGTTGTCTTATAGAAAATTTGAAGAGTAAGATCTCTCTCTTAGAGGAAGAACTTATCTTTGTAATAATGTTTGTGCTCTGATAAATAGAACCTATTTCACAGATAGTGTAAGCCTGAAAGGAACCTCCAGAAAACACAATTCATACACCTGGTGAAATAAATGAATGACCCTAATGCAAACAAAAATAAAGCTGCACAGGTGTCTGTAGATGATACCACTGCTTCTGAAAGATTAAACTCTGTAGCTTCTGCTCTATAAGGTGCATGTATTAGGAACCAGTGGTTATTAAAGTCAGTGTTTATGTAGAAGTATGTGGTCAGTCCCATGAGTCACTGAAGATTTAATTTCACTTTGATTCCTGAAGTACATTACCCTCTGTATCTTGGTTCTGGAGACTATTGTTTTCATGTAGTTCCTAAACACAGTAGCAGATGGCTTTGTTCCAAGTTCTCAAAAGAGACATCAAAGCCATTTCTTAAAAACATGAACCACTCTGAAAAACACAATAATGAAATAAAGGCATTCATTGTTGTCTTTGGCACTTTTCATTTGATTAAGCTTCCTATGTTAGGTCATGTCGGTGCCTGTATAAATAGCTAGCAAACCCTGGTCCTTAGACAGCCATCCTTCCTGAGCTATCTGCCAGGTGATTTCTGCCCAGCGTGGATTCCAACAGTGTTGTGAACTGCACGGTTTCTATTTGTCGTGTGGTGAAACCAGTCTGCTTATTGGCACAGCTTTGGTCTTGTCCACCTTTTACTCCACAAAGTGGAGTTGGAGCATCTGAACTCACAGTTATCCTCAGAACGAGGCGATGTGGACATGTCATGTTGAGACACTTCATTCAGCATATAGTAGTCAGGGGTTTACTGCTTTACTCCCTGGTGGAGACCAAACACAGGGGGTCCTCAAATAATTTTATGATCTTTTCCCATTTTCTTGGAGCTGTGTGTGTGTGTGTGTGTATATGTCTCTTTTTTTTTTTTTTGTCTATAGAAAATAGATACCTAAAATCCCAGAATTGTAAAGACATAAATCCTCACTGACTCAGTCTTCTGAACTTCTACTTAAGAAACATGGGCATGTTGAGTTAATTTCCTCACTAAGGATATTTTGGAAGTTCCCCTGTGTCCCTTGCACTCTTCTAGTTCCTGAGAAACAGCCAGCTATCAGAGAGCGCAATTGTGGGATGTGCCTACTGGTGGATAAAATGCTAACAAGTGAAACGCGAGTAACTGAACATCAGATAGACCTGTTTTCAACGATGGCAGAACAGGATAAATAGAAAGAGAGTTGATGGTGATGGTGGTGATTTTCATCCACTGCTCCAGGAAATCCTCTCTGACCCAGTGGTGTCTGAGAAAAGAAGTGAACTAAGTGAGGGAGAGTGGGCAAAAGAAAAAAGAAAAAGCGCACAGGACTGTGTGCATGTGGTGGAGACTGCCTGCGTGACCGCCCGGTGACCGCGGGGAGGAGATGAAGCCGACCGCGGAGCAGACCCCCACGGAGCCCGGGGACAGAACAGCGCTGCGATCTAAGCCACATTCTCCAAGAGCCTGGAACCGAAAGTGCTGGAAGAAACACAGGTGGAAGCTGTTGACCCGAAACTACAGGCTGCCAGCCCCAAAACGGAAAATGGATGAGGCCTTTTCAAACCGAAAAGAATAACCAGGGTTCAAGAGCTGCCCCCGAAGAATGGGAGAAACAAAAGCCAAGGGGAGGACCTTGCCGGTCCTGATTCAAGATCCATGACAAAGCTGTGCTCATCGAAGCCGTGCGGTATTGGCATCAAACAGACAAAGAAACCGGTAGGACAGAGGACCAGGAAGTGTAAGTGAACAAATAATCTGAAGAAGCAGCCTATGAAATGGGAGGAGATATTTGCAAACGAGATGTCTGGTAAGGACTCATATACAGACTACACAGAAAGAACAGTCCAACAAGAAAAAAAAAAAACCCAGCTTTAAAAATTGAATGAGAAATGCCGGATGTGGTGGCTCGCGCCTGTCATCCCAGCACTCGGGAGGCAGAGACGGGAGGATTGCTGAGTTCGCGGCGGCTTGCCTGGGCACCCTAGTGAGCTCAGGGCCAGCCTGAACTACAACGCGAGACCCTGTCTCAAAGAGCAAAAAAAAAAAATTGAATGAGGGTTATGCCTAGATGTTTTTCTAAAGATATAATACCTGACAAAAAGCATAGGCATGTATACTTAATCATCAGCAAGCTCTAGACCAAAGTCTCAGGGAGACAACAACTCTCATCATTAGAACGGTTGCATCGAAAATAAGTATGTGAGGTTATGAGTGTGACCAAGATAAGGAAGAGCTGAACCTTATGCACGCTTGGTAGTTATATAAAGAGGTGCAGCCCCTAAGGAAAACAATATGAAAATTCCTGAAAATATTAAAAATAGAATAGTGTTGTGACTCAGCAAACCCACTCCTGGATTTATATCCCTAAAAAAACAAAGCTTCAAACAGGATTTTTAAATACCTATTTTTGTACTTGCGCTCATTGCGACACTATTTACAGTAGCTCAGAAGATAATGTAGATTTGATAGTGCAATACAGATTATAGGTTCAGGCTCCAGGGAGCCGGACTAGAAATAGCTTGGCATTAGGCAGCTTTTTGTCTAGAATAATTGGCTGACTCCCACATGGTCTGATAAGAACCCGGGAATTCAAGGCCAACTCTGACCTCCTTTGAGGTGAGTAGGGCTGAAAAGTCGGAGTTCGGACAAAGCTCTGGTGATACCTTTAATGGGTAGGAATCCCACATAGCTAAGTAGAGGTGAAACCAACTTAGGCCACTTGCAAAGAGCCTGAGGCTCAGCTTTGATTCCCAGACTCCTGGGCTGGGATAACCTAGGATGCCGATACCCCATCTGAGAGAGAAAGCATCATCTGACACCTCAGATAACTACTGTAATACGTTAAACACTGTACACTGCACTGCATAAGAACAACTAGAGAATATGGGAAGCAAACTACTTCATTAAAAACCAACAAGAAGAAAGGATAACAAATAATAAAAACAGAAAATACATAAAGTTATTTTATTAGATGTTCATGGAAACAGAAAACATGTACTAATTCATTAAATATTCACAGTACCTTCAAAGAAAACAAAATGAAATTGATGATAGTGTTATAGAAATCAGAAATTATTTTAAATTATTTTTAAAACTTTTAAATCACAATGGAAATTTTTTAGAGCTAATATTTGGTAAGTGTCATTTAAAAACTCAATGTCTGAGTTTAAAACTGTTGGGATATAATCAGAATGCTGGAAATTAATCAGAAGAAAATGTCCATAGAAGAAAAAATAGAATTGTATGTAAAACTAACCCACCAACTCATAGCATAGCCAATAAAGGAGTTTTTGTTTTTTTTAGAACAGGAATATTTCACAAGTAGGACAACTAGAAAGCAAGAAATGAAATAGTGAATAAAACAGAACTATATAAAAACAACCATAATGCATTTAATATCAACCTTCTGGATGCTCCAAAAACCTTTTTAAAAGCGAGAGAAAAATAGTAAGAAAGTAAAAAAGATTGGCCAAATGAAATACAACTTAATAGGATACTGTTAACAAAAGAATTCAGTTTTTTTAAAGATGGAAAAGACATGTACTCTCAAAACTAATTCAAGATATATATTAACATCATAGGAAATATGATAGTATTTAAGGTACAGGAACTAACTGCAGGTAAATGGGTACATTTCATACTGGTGAACTTGAGAAAAAATAGAAGAAACTCATGTTTTCTGTATGGGATCCTGTCACAGGAAAATGCATGTGCCGGGTGTCTTGACTGTCAGTTCGGTTGGACTGGCACACGGCTGCGTCTGTGGGCGCTTCAAGACTTCTTCCAGGGATTGCAGCTGACAGGACCCACCTGGCAGTGGGGACTCCACGCAATGCACTGTGGGCAGGGAAAGGAGGGTGAAGGGGCGGAGGCTGCAGTGCACCCCTGCTGCCACCACCGCCTGGGGCGTCCGGCTGTCGTACTTTCTACATGTGCTGTCACCAGCGACTCGCGGGGCTCCAGACTCGGCCTTGGGCTGGGGCTGCATCCCTGGTCTGTCTTTTCCAAGGCCTTGGCTTCTTGGATTGAGAAGCTTCGGTCTTCCCCGGGTCTCAGTCCTGTCATCGACTGTCCCAACACTAGCCGGGCAACACGCTGCATAAGGTAAAAATGGAATGACGAAGACAAACCCACAGTTCTAGGGGCCACTGTGGTACCTGTCTCCGTCCATGGAGGACAAGACAGCTAATCAGCAGTGAGGCGATTATGGTGGCACTGTAACAAACTTACAACAGACACATGCAGGACACTGCATTTCAACTCCATAAAGCAAATTAATTTCAAACAGACCATAATTTTAATAGTAATAACTTGAATACTGAGGCCAATCTCAATGTGTTTTAAAGAACTATCCCAGTGCGCACAGCACCATAGTTAAAGCCAGTCCTACCCAGTGAAATCCTTAACTCTAAAATAAATACAGGAAGAAAAGATCAATGGCTCAAACGTAAGCATCTGAACAACCATCTCAAGAAGTTAAGAGGAAAACAAGAGGAATAAAAATTACTAGAAGGAAGAAAATAATAAAAATGAAAATAAAAACCAATGAATTAAAAGCAAACATCCAATGCAAAAGATAAAACGAAGATTGCTTTTTTAACATCAATATGAAGACATAGAAACTATAAAAAGTAAAACAAAAAAGACTGGTAAAATAAAAGAATGAAACTAAACATCAGCCTGCTGTGGGCCCCACAAGCCCAACATGCTCATGAGTTTTAACATAGCTTTAACACGACTTTAACATACTTAAAACACCACAAGAAGGAGTAAGAAGAATGGGGAAAAAAGACTTGAAGAAATATTCCCCAAATGTGACTTTAAAATCCTACAATTCACAGACCAGGGAATGCAAGGAGGCCTGCACTGAAGGGGAAGGAAGGAAACCATACCAAAGTCCAACAATGAAACCATGGAAAACTAGAGCTAAAAAGGAAATCTTGAAAGAAGATGCTGAAAAAAATAACACATTGAAAAGAACAATTAGAAAAGGGATTGCAGCGTTGGGACAGGAACAAGAAATGCCGGAAAACATTGAAGTAGCGTCTTCAGCACCAGGGGCAAAACTCAGTTCATGATTCCATGAGTGTGTTTAGGACACAGGAGAGCTGAGAAGTCATTCTGAGTTAAAAGAAATTCAGCAAGAGGAAAATATCATCAGACGGGAATCAGGTTCTAAATAATGGAATGAACAGTACTGGGATAGTAAAAAGACTCAATGCCTTTTTAGTCTCTTCAAAACACGATTGTTTAAAGAAAAAAATAGTAAAGCACATTGAAAGTCTCAAACGTATTGTGGAAGTGAAATGTATAAAAACAACAACAGGAAGGGCAATATGGTGAAAAGATATATATACCAGTGTGAGGTCAATAATAGAAATAATCTTAAAATATAATGTTAATGTACACAGAACTGAACTACAAGAAGACAATAAGAAAAAAGATGTAGTGAACAAAGGGACAGTTTAAAAGAGATATTTTAATATCAATAGTGACCATAATCACATAAAATGAAACAGCTTAGACATTTCACTACAAAGGTGAGACTATAGGATTGGATCAAAAGTATGACCCAACTACAGGCAGCTTTCAAAAATTCACTTTAGGGCTGGAGGATTAGCTCAGTGGTTCCAGCGCCTGCCTTGCAAGCGCAAGGTCCTGAGTTCGATCCCCAGAAACCACATACAATGCTGGGCATGGAGACTCACACCCACCAGCAATCAATACCACATACCACAGTGCTGGGCGTGGTGGCTCACGCCTGTAATCCCAGCACTTGGGAGGCAGAGACAGGAGGATTGCTGAGTTCAAAGCTTGCCTGGACTACATAGTGAGCTCAGAACCAGCTCGAACTACATAGCGAGACTCTGTCTCAAAAAAAAAGAAAAAATCTACTTTAAATATAAACTGGTCAAAATTAAAGGAAATCTGCAGAGCTACATTAATGTCACCCCACAAACATCTGGGAGAAAGCATATGCACAGAGAGCCAAAGGATCATTTCAACCCTGACTTTCCGAGTCAGTGTAAGAAACTGAATGTTTAAATAGTATTTTGTGGAAAAACCCAAACTCTGACAACATTTATAAGTTACCCTGTACTCTCATGCTAGACACCTTCTGTACATAAAGAAAATATGTTTAGCTAAAGATAAAGTGACTTTCCCATTTAGGCTAGCAAGAGGGGAACTTACTCAGAATCTCCATTATCTGTATTATTTTTATATTCTTGCTGGTCAGGTAGAAACAAAGATTATTTACCCTTTATAAATACCACAAATCCCTACATTATTTCTATTTATTATTGTTCAAGTTTTAAATGACTGTCACTCAAGCAAATAGTTTGTGTTGTAAAATAAAATAGAAACTCTCAGAAAATCTAAAGTGTCCATTTTATTATATACATTGTATATAATAGGAATATACAGTAAGACATGAGTTCTGACCTGAAGGAACTTGCACATTTGTTGAGAAATGCCAGATATGTACAGAGAAACATTATAAACTGCAAAATTATCTTCAAAAAAGTCATGTGTGGAAATCAAAACTAGATAAATGGATATGCCAATTTACAAAAATAGCTATACATGAATTTGTGTGCAGAGAGAAGTTTTAAGAAGTAAGGAGTGTGTCCGTAAGCTTTTTGATGCTGCGACCAAGTACCTGAGAAAATCAACTTAGAGAAGGAAAGATCTATTTTAGCTCATGGCTTGGGAGATTTCAGTCCATAATCATCTGGTTCCATTTAGACCTCATCATCATGGCGGATGGGCACTTGCGCAAAGCTGCTCGCCTCATGGCAGGCACCAGGCAGAAAGGAAGGGGGCAGGGGCAAGTCATAGCTCCCAAGCTCATGCTCCCTGGACCTGGCAGGGGGCCATCTCTTAATTTCCATCATTTCCTGAAAATGCCAACCAGCCATGAACTCATGAATGGATTAACCTATTGAGTTCTTGTGGTCCATTTACCTCCTTAAGTCCCAAGCTCAGGAGACATTAAATGGACTTCTAATATACTAAACTACACAAAAGAAAACTTCTACTCAGCTTCTAATGGCTAGTTGATAAATAATGCATATGAAAAATATAAAGTCTAAATCAAATAAGAACTTTTAGTGCTTATAGACTTCCCACTGTTACCTTCCTTAACATGTATTTGTAAATTATCTCTGGACACTGTTCGTAAGGAAGCTGAAAAAAGGTGCTAATCTTCCTGCTTCTTCTTTTACAAGGTAGGCAAATATTCCTCATTCTTGTTTAGAAAATAAGTCCAAGTAAACACATGCTCGATATAGGTATCAAATTGAAATTTTGAAATATTTTCATTAAAATAACCAATTAAACTGAAACCAAGTGAAAGGAAATCTTTTTCACACTGAATGTTCTGATCATACCACCATTACAATCTCTCATACAGTGGTGTCCTCCCATTCTTTTTAAATATCCTTTCTTTCCTGATTGCCCACTTAGCTTCACCTTCTATTTTGAACTGCAACATTCATTGGTGCCACTTAGTTGGATCCTTGCCCATAGCCTTTCCTATATACCATTTAGCTCATTCATATCATTTCAAGTGGGCAGGTACAAGAGGAGTCCTATACAGCCTTCATCAGTTTTTTTAAAATTGATTTTATTGTTACATTTTATATACACATTGTGATCACACTCAACATTGAGAATTTGTACCAGTTTATGACATGACTTAATTGTCAGTTTTTCCCATTCCCCTCCCACCCTATAACCCCTCTGCTCCTATATACATAAGCTTTGTTTCCTTTTTTGTTTATTTGTTTTTGTTTTTGTTTTTGAGATAGGGTCTCACTTTGTAGTTCAGGCTGACCCTGAGCTCACTATGTAGCCCAGGCTAGCTTTAAATTCACAGCAATCCTCCTGTCCCTGCATCCTGAGTGCTGGGAATACAGGTGTGAGTTACCACAGCTGGCATTGAGATATGTGGTTCCAGAGATCAAACTCAGGACCTTGCACTTGCAAGAAGACATGGGAACCACTAAGCTAAATCCTCGGCCCTGTTTCCTTTTTTTTTAACCATCAAATTTTTTCTTTCCCCTCATTACTTGCCCCTACCCACCTTTTTCCTTTTGAAAATTTTCTATTTCACAATATCTATCATACATTCTAGAACTCATTTACGTCTTCAGTTTCTTATACCAGAGAAAAGATACGGCATTTACACATCTGTGACCTATTTATTTCACTTATGGATATGTCCTCAAGATACATCCATTTGAGTATAAATGACTCAAACTTACCATTCTTTATGGCAGACTAATGCTCCAGTTAATTAAAAAAATCTTTTATCTGACTGGATAAGTGATGGGCATTTGTGTTGTTTCCAAAATTTAGCTATCACAAACTGAGCTGGTCTAAACATGTTTGCACATATGTCACTGTGATATGAATCTTTTAATTCTTTCATTTATATACCTAGCAGGGGAATGGCAGCATCAAGATGGGACCTCTAATCTTAGTTTTTTAGGAATCTACACACTGACCTCCACAGTGGTTGTATCAGTTCATCAGTTCTAGCCTAAACCAGAAACAACCTCATGACCAAGTGACTCATTCAGTGCCATGTGGGAGAAAAATACGAAAAACTTGTATTTATCATGATAAATTATTTTACAGTGACTCAGTAGAAAATTACATTCATTACACACATGTTCTCTGTGCGACTATAGTGTACTGGCTAGAAACATAATGTCCTTTTAAGATTTGAATATTCTGCAAAGATATTTTTGTAGTGAAAAGCTTTCTGATTTAAAAGAAAACTATTGGAGTGAATTTACCTTTGGATCCCTGTGATCAGCATTTTAAAATTCATTTGCAGCTCATAAAACTTCATTTTCCTATTAGGCAGTCAAACCTGACAGATTTCTAAGCGGTCAACCATGCCAACTTGAGGGTGGGTCTTCACTGAGCCTCTAAGTTTGACAGTGATTAATGGAAGCACCTGGCATTCTTTTGCTGTTAGAGTCTCGTTTGCTCTACACATCCAAACGTGGTCTCTTCTCAGGACACATTCATGCTATGAAAGTCATAAATAAAAACAAAGAGTAATGAGAAGTCTCTTCACTTAGCATTAAATTTAACCAGAGTAATAGCATTCATCTCTCCCAAGACTTTATGTCCATCCACAAAATTGAGTCTAGTGGGAAAGTTCGCTACTTATATGAAAACATTTTATCATCTTCAAAATATCTTGATGAGTCAGAGAGTGGAAAATAGGTATATCATTCTCAATTCAATACTTGAGGTTTACAGTTTTGGTCTCTGCATAATAATTTATTAACTCATATGTGGGTAAAAGTCTGAGCCTCTTAGGATATTAAATATAATTTTAAAATGCAGCTATATCTTAAGGTATGGATACATTGTTGGTAACTTTTATATTCCTGTAAAACTATCAAGCCTTTTAAAAACTAAACAAAATGCAAATAAAGGGTAGTCCGAAGGCTTTGTCTGATGTGAGCTTAAAATTTTTTCATTCCCAACCAAGTCTATGAGCAAGAAAGGTTATGACTCAATATTAATAAAAGAAACAAAGAATTTTTATTCTCTTTGTATTACAATCCTCCAGCACCTAATCCACATTTCAACTGCATCATCCAAATCCAGCATTACGGAAATTTCAAAAGTATTTTAATCAGTTATCAAAAATGGGAATTCACCATATAAGCTCTTATTTGGATCAGTTGAGTGGAAAGAAAAGCTATCTCCTCTAGTCGAAGAAGATGGATCTGAAATCAACACACCTGAAACATAATCCTTCTTCTACTCTCAAGAGAATAATTTATTTTCTCTCAGCTAATAATATGTGAATAATGCTGTATCTGTCTTATAAACACCAGCAGATAGTACAACGGAACCGATCATAAAAACTAAGTATCAATCCACAGGGGGAGAGTGGTGCTGCCTTATTATTAATATTTTCTGTCTCTTCTACCAAACCCAGAGGTAGGCACAGGCGCACCAGCAAGACAGGAAGTCTTTCTCAGTGGAGTGAGTTCCCGCAGACAGTACAGTATTTTAAAGAAGAAAGAGAAGACCAGGCAGGAAGAGTCGCGGGCAGAACAGGGCTCAGCAGCGCAGGATAGTGCAGAGGAACCAGGCAGCGGGACAGACCCCTGGCGCTGGGCGGGACTGGGCAGCCACTGGTGGGTACTTCCGGGGCAGCCACGTTGGAATTTTCCAGGATTTTTCCACGAGCTGGGGAAGGCTCTGCGGACAGAGATCCAGGCGCTGTGCGAACAGGAGTGGAGTGGGGGGTGTTCGCCTTGTGCACTAGAGGACAGGGGCCCTGCGCACCCACGCAGAAGGCAGCCAGAGGCAGGCTTGCCGGAGCAGGCAGCAGCTCGGCCTGGAGACGTACAGTGTGAGGCACTGGGACTGGTGGCCGAGGGGCTATGCATGTATCATTAATAGGCTTCTGTTTGTTTCAAAATTATTTTCTGAACTTTTCATGTGATAAATCCCATTTGTAGCCCAGTATATTTGAAGTTGTGGCAGGAATCTTGGTTATAATTTTCTCAAGGGTCAGGACTGCAGAAAGCTCTCCTGGACTATTTTCGGTAAGGGAACTTCCTAAGCTTCCAGGCTGTCCCCCCTGCGTCCTCCCCAGCTCGTGAGACGCACCGTGTCTTAGCAGGATTTCCACACAGCACGGCGCTGTCCGTGTACCTGTCACATGCTGTGAGCTTCTCTGCTTTTCCAGATGTGGGGCTGTACTAGATGCCCTAACACAGGATACAGTCAGCGCTGACCCACAGGCCAAATCCGGCCCCCACTTATTTTACTAAATAAAGTTTTGTTGAGACACAAACATGCCCATTCTTTATGTACCTCAAACTTTTGTAGAGTCAAGGAGTTGTGACCCAGACCTTACAAATTATAAAGCCTAAAATATTTGGGCTTTAAGAAAAAGGATAAATGGCCTCTGCTCTAAAATTCCCTCTAATTCTGAAGCCTCATGAATTAATGATTTGAAGAAAAAAGTGGATCGAAGATGAACTAAGATCTGCACTTGCTTACATCTGAAGATAAGATCTGTATCCATTAGTCATGTGAAAGCAGATCTGATGTTTGATGTTGACCTACAGATTGTTTTCTTTTCTTTTAAAGCTGAGACTCAGAGTTCAATCAAACCAACAAAAATATCAGGTAAGTCAGTTTTTCTTCTCTTAGTATTATCATACTACATGATGGGTCAAAGCCACACTGCACAGTCTGAAAGCAGATGAAATGCTATGGGAAAGGATTATGGGCAGAGCAACTAAACCACTTAGGAAACCTTGAGTTTATTTTTTTCTTCTCTCTTTTTTTTTTTTTTTTTTTTTTTTTTTTTTTTTTTTTTTTTTTTTTTTTTTTTTTTTTTTTTTTTTTTTTTTTTTTTTTTTTTTTGTAGTTCAGGCTGGCCCCAAACTCACTATGTAGCTTAGGCTAGCTTCAAACTCATGGCAATCCTCCTGCCTCTGCTTCCCAAGTGCTGGCATTACAGGCATGAGCTACTACACCCAGCATTGTAGTATTTGGTACCAGGTTCGAACTCAGGACCTTGTGCTTGCCAGGCAGATGCTAGAACCACTGAACTAAATCCCCAGCCCGCATGTCCCAGACAGTTTTAGTCTGCCAGCTACCTTCTTTGCTTAAGGCATTTAAAGCCAATTACTATCCTTTTAACTTTTAATTGTCTCCTGCTATATAATAAAATGCACTAATACTGGATTTGTTTTATATTATTTTCTTTCCTCTCTTCATAACTTAATTATTTTCATCTTCCAAATCTAGAAATGTGCATTGCTAGGATACACAAAGCCTGAAGCCAGGCAGGGATGGCAGTGTCTGAGGGTTCCCCTGCTTCACTGATTCACAGAGAAGAAATCAGGGGTGCAGGAAAACTAGGAAGCCCCCAGCTGTCAAAATACCCTTCATTCTGCTCAAGAGCTACATTTACAACATTCCAGTTTCAACCATAAATTTTGTTGAATGGGATAAATACCACATTTAGGCTATTTGACTTCTCTGAGTTATGTAAACTACATCTAAAACCGATGAGACAAATCATTGCTTAAATAACAGATGAGAAAGAAATGAGACAGTTGTAAATAAAAAGAAAAGCCTTGCTTATTTCTTTATCCTCTAAAAACTCCAGATGAATGTTGTGGCTAAAACCGAAATCCAGATTCATGCCTCCTCAAAGATGAATTAACAAATTTATTAACCTGTTAATACCTTTCGTTTTAGTTGCAACTTCTAATTATTAATCACTAGATGTGCTAAAATATAAAGTTTATAAAATACTTGTTCATAGGATAAAAAAGTCATATTACTATATATAGTTTTTGTCTTTTACATCAGGTGACATCGAATTCTAGCCCACAGAATTGTGAGCACTGCATACCCTCTATAAATGTGCAATTGCTAATTGTAATCTTTGAATATACTGCACACAATTCTCCCATTTAACATTTTCTTTCATAATTTGTATCTAGCTTTAATTTCTTCTAAGAATTACAATTTTTAATTGAATTCTTTATTGGTACATTTTATATACAGCTCACAATCACACTCAACACTGGGGAACTTGTACCAGTATATGACAGAAGTTAATTCTCATTTTTACCCACATCCCTACCCACCCCCCACCCCTTATATACATGCTATTTCTTTTTCTTTCCAAATCATATTTATTCTTTTCCCTCATTTCGTTCCCCCACCACATTCCCTTTGAATATTTCCTAAGAATTACATTTGATCACCTACTTCAACAATGACTCAGTTTCTAGATATTAATAATTATTATATGTAATTGACTATTAGTCAGTGACTTGTGGGCAATTCTATAAACATGAGCAATACCTAACTATCTTAGATATGACACTTACCATTATGGAATAAAAGTAACCAAGACAGGTATGGTTATGGGGAAAGGAGAGAGACCAAATCCAGAAGATGTGTCTGTTTGATGGAGCCCATGTGGATGGCACAGAGAGCTGAGCCTATGATGCTTCACGAGAGATTCATGTCAGTTCCTGAAGCTTCCGGGAGAATCAGACCTAAGCTACCCAGGATGCCAGATCCTCCACTTCAGTATGGCCCCTAATGACAACGATGAAATGCTATATTCAGTTCATTGCTGCACTCGACGAGTGTTTTTCTGCTCTTATTAACACTCAGAGTTATAGAGAGGCATGAAGCCTGCCACAAGGGGTTACTCAGGGGCCCAGTCCGTGTCCTAAGTAACCACAATAACTCCAGTAGCCGGGTGGGGAGTAATACATAGAAGCAAGTGTGTGTGTGTGTGTGTGTCTGTGTGTGTATACACACACATATATATACATATATATGTATGTATGTATGTATAAGCAAGGGGTTTTCCTCTCTTTTGCTTTGGTCATGTATCCATTGAATAAGGAAAAGTTATTTAAGAAGGACACAGAGAAGGTTCAAAAGAAGTGACCTTGTAGCTGCCAAACTATTCTATCTACTCAGTGTCCAGCTCTGAGTGCAGACTGCAGGACCCACTGGAAAGCACCCTGGGCTCTTCACGCTCTAGAGTCAGTGGCAAATGTCACGTGCCCACTGCAACAACTCTAAACGGCGTTGGAATTCGTTGTCTTTAGCCTCACTATTTTCCTATAGACAGTCAGGTCTGATAACCTGTCCTTTAAAATGAACCTTTCCATTGACAGAAGAGCTCAGTCCTGAAAATGTCAGAATACATCTCAGGAACTGGGAAAGAAGGGAAAGATTTGCCCTTCATTTCCTGGAAAATAGGACTACAGTGAATCGACTAAGGTTCTCCAGGTAAATAGAACCACTGAGTCGTATACACAGAAGAGGACTCGGTATGCTATGGCTTGTGTGCAAATGTCTCCCTGAAGCCTCAGGCAGGCATAGGTGGGGCTCTTCCGGGGGGGGGCTAGATCCAGCATGTGTGGTGCTGGGATTAAGTCTACCGACTGGCTGGACCCCAGGGGTCTAGACAGACTATATAAAGGCCAGAAAGAAGCTGCTGTCGTGGGTTCACTGGGTGCCTTCTGCCGTCTGTCTTCTGCCCACCATCAACTGTTTCTCTTCTGCGATGCCTCCGCTGTGCCACCTTGGAGCCGGCCGATCGTGAACTAAAACCTCTACAAACTGTGAGCTAAATAAACCTCTGCTCTCTTCACTTGCTGTTGTGGGGCATTCTGTCTCAGCAGCGAGAAAATCAAGACAGTAAGAACTGGCTCACATGATTTGGAGGCTGAGGGCCCCACCTGCAAGGTCGGGCTGGAGTCCAGGGCGCAGGCAGTGCTGCCCAGCCTGAGCCAGGGGCCTGTGAGCCGGGAGCGGCCAGGACGAGTCTCTGCGGGAGTGCGTAGGCAGCCAAGGTTCGCAGCCCACTCGGAGCAGGAGCGGCTACCTCTTCGCTCCGCTCCAGTCTTCACCGGGGTGGACGAGCCCCCCACACCGGAGACAAAGCTCCGCTCTGCCCCATCTCTGTGCTCGGCTCACAGCACCCAGAGACACACTCAGAGGGGCGCGGGGCCACATGTCCGGGCGCCGTGGGTCCCCGCACGACACACACAGTCGCCATCCCAGCACAACCCCACGGCGAGCCGTGCAGCTTGGGAAGAGTGCGCCGCAGCTCCAATGGCGCAGCAGAGGTTAAATCTGACAGACAGACAGAGCAGCAAGGACAGGCCTCCCAGTCCCCGTCGGAGCTGTTTTCCGGGCTGCGCAGCCTGGTTCTGGACGCTGACTGCTGGTCCTGAGGAGGTCGTAGGCGGGAAGCGTGGACTGTTCCGCGCCAGAGCTGCTGGTTTTCTGAGTCTTTCTGAGGGGCAGCAGCCCACCGCCCGGGCCGGTTAGAAGCTGCACAAGCTGGAAAGGGCTGCAGCAGAGAACAGAGGACCTCGGGCGCGGGAGGAAGGACGCGCCAAGGCGGGGTGGGCTCCGCCTTCCGCCTTCCGTTTCCTCTAGGACGGTGCACGGACTCTGCGTATGGCTGAGTGGTTTCTCGCCTGGGTCAGATACCTGCCGGGTGTCGAGCAAGCTCCCACCCCGTTTCTGTACCACTCTCGTCCATAGTGAAAAATTCTAAAAGCTCCCTTTAGGAATCCGAGTGTTCCCGTGATACCGCTCTCCTCTGATGAGCTCCACTGTGCGCTTAATCGGGAGCCACCCAGGTTTTGAGCTCTGGGTTTCCGGCCCCGACTGCTGCTCTGAGGAAGCAGCCGTAGCTTCTGAGGTCGGTGCAGGAGCAGGATGCCAGCGGCCTGGCCTAGGGAGAGGGCAGGCTGGGTGGCACGGAATCTCCAAACCTAGATGTACTGGGGGCAGAGCCCCTGGTGGTCCCGATGGTCCCAGAGGTGGCAGAAAGAAAAGAATCCAAATCCAGCTTCAGCCTGAGCCCTAGGAAGGAAGCAATTGTCGCCCTCAAGAGGAAGGGGGCGGCCACTGGTGAAGAAGTTCACGTGTGGACACGCTGCGTGTGAAGTGCTCTTGTTTGCTCGGGAGGCTCCTGGACTTTCGAATCTGACGACGAGGAAGGCAGTTTGCATCTGGAAGCTCCCAAGCTGCAGCGCCGGCTCCACCTTGAAAGCGAACGAGATCAGCAGGCGCATGGGGGAGCGTAGTTAGAGCTCAGGCGCAGCGCTGCGCACCGGGCTCCCCCAGGATGCCGTTCAAGCAGCTGTCGAGACACCAGCCGAGGAGCCGGAGAAGCCAGCGCCGGGAAACCCCAGAAAACGTGCTCTTTTCAACGCCACGACCAACGTGTCGTGATGAGAAAGGAGTAATTTACTGTGTCGATAGTGAAACGTCCAGTGTGAAAACGGAACAAGGAGCCATCAAGTGGCCAGGAAACCGTTTCAGTTATTTATAAATAATTTAAAATAATTAATAATTGCTCTATTCGATGGAGTTGAGCCCTGCAGGCACAAGCACATGAAACACCTCCCTATGAAAGGAACTAGAGGCAACATAAAAGAAATAAAGTAAAAACTTGTATTTCTGCCCGTCTCTGCTTGCCTCCCACTGATACCTGTGTATCCCATAGGCTCTTCTTAATTCCTTCTTTCTAATTTGCAAACTCTAATTACCTGATGTGAATAACTCAGCCAGGCTTATGGGTTTATACATTATTCCTGGGTGGACACGAAACCCTTCTAGGAGTCGCAGTTTCATTTTCTAAGAACAACCAGGATGTATGTTAGACATATCCTGATGGACCAAACACATAAGGGTCATCAGACCACAGTACGAATCCCTCCCTCACAGTCACAGAACGAATAACTTTGGGTTCACAATTCATGAAATAAGCCACGTACCATAGTTTAATCATGTAAAAAAGACATGACTTCTCGAACAGCGGGAAACTAATAGAAGCCATGACTAGTGTTTTTAAAATGAAAGAAAATGAACAGGCAACAGCAGATGGCATGACACATAATCGAGGTAAATGTGTGTGTGCTGAATTCAGGAATGGCTTATTAACCGAGGGCTGCAAGCAAAATCAATAATGTTTTGGAACGGCTGAGAAGTTATCATAAAGTTTCTCTGAGAGAAAGTGCCACCAATTTCTGATGTAGTCCAAATGTAGCGGTAAGGCTTTGTGCCACGCTGGAATGAGGCTGTAGACGTGGTATTTCAGGGGCACTCGGTGAGCATGGGAAGCTTCACACGTACTTGAAATCACAGGGTAAAGAAAGACACAAGCCCAGTAGTTTCAGGGATGTCCTGTCGTTCTGCTCAGAGCTTCCCTCTGGGAATAGCTCAGAACTCTTTGTGCAGAGTGTCAGGAGAGGAATGTGTAGTCCCTGAGACCAGGATGAGGAGGAGAGGGCGCCTCCCCCCACCCCAACGCTACAACACAGCTTTCCCCATAGGAAAACCGAAGTCCTCCAAACAAGGACAAAAGAAAAGGTGCCTGAAGACAAACCGTGGCCCCATCTTCTGATTGAAGGTTCCGAGCTTCTGTTTCTGCCTGCCAGGGGGAGTGGTCTGCTAGTGCCGCAGCTTGCCGGAGCTCCTGGGGGACGGCGCTCTGGGGTCAGCTCCGAGACTGAGCGTCCGTCTTCGGGACCTCCCTCCTGACTTCACACTTCCGTTCCTCCTCTGACGATGCCATCGTAACGTAGGGTAAAGTCGCAACCAAACCCACACGGAGCGTCCCTCCATCACCGTCACAAACGAATGACCTCAGGCTCACGATCCATGAAACAAACCACGTACCCTAGTTCCAACAATAAAATCATGTAAAAAGCCCTGCCTTCCCACTAACGGAAGCCATGGCCAATATTTTTTTAAATGAAAGAAAATGAATAAGCAACGGCAGATGATATTACACATAACCAAGGTAAATGTGTGCGTGTGTGTGTTGAATTCAGAAGTGATTTGTTAATGGAGGGCCGCAGTAAAAAGAAAAACAAAACATTGAAAGTTTGTGTTCCAGCCATCAGTAAATCGTCGCCCTGGGGAGGGAGGGCCCTGCTGCCTGTCTAGGGGCCACTGGCGCTAACCACTGGCTGGGACAGTCAGATGTCCCACCGGGGCAGGTTGAAGTTTCCTGAGCCAGAGAGGCTGTGCTCAGTCTGGGGCTGCTGAGGAGAGCGTCATAAGTAGCAGGTGGAATCCTAAGACTGAGTCCACTGGTTGTTTAGTCAGCCGCTCCGTCCTCTACCGGAGTAACCCAGGGGGTACACATGCCCCACTAAAGCGCTGACACCGGGAGAAGCACCCCCCAAGTGGCAAGGTTTCAGCTCATTCTCACTCTTCCAGTTCCTATTGCTTTCTCTGCTTCCTTAGTGCACTAGCCTGACATTTTCCTTTGTTCTTATGGGCATATATCTAGCTCCCTCCCACAGATCTCTCTGTGGCGAGAATGGTACAGACGCTAAACATTATTCTTCCCCCACAGATGTCAGAAATGCATGAGCTTGCAGAGGAGCATGTTGGGCTGTGGGTGGCGAGGAAGGAAGGAGCCTAGGCGATCTTGGAAATAACAGTGTCTGTGGTGCAATCAAAGTGGACCTTGACACTCTTGAGAGGAGGTGACAGGTGACTCTCAGCTCTTTGGAGCGGGCGGCTCCCCTGTCCTGCAGGCCGGACGTGGCCGAGGCCGGGAGTGGGCAGCGAGAGCCGTGCCCTCCACAAGGCGAGCAGGTGTGTTACAATCAAGCACTTCCCACAGCCGCAAAGAATTCACTCCTCCCAAAATTTCCAGGTGCAAATTACATTTTATTCCCCATGCACAAGACAAAGTGCTATCTGCTTGTAAAATACTGAATTACTTGTACTTCCCTTAAGCTTCCTGAGACGTGTGGATTTTGAATACAAACCTTGATTCGTAATTTCCACTTATTGCTTCCGGTTGCAGAGTAGAATTGTTAAATAAATAATACTGCTATTAAAATTTTGATAACATCTTTCTTGTGGGGGAGACAAAAGAGGGTGGAGAATTGTGGGAACAAAGCGGTGCAGTTACTCTGGAAGAAGCACCATGTGGAGACAGCTGCAGAGCCGCGGGGATGAGGACTAAGCGCTCTTGCCCGATTTTCCCTCTTCCATTCTAACAGAACCCTTCATACCCGCTTTCCCTCCACTGAAAACACTATAAAATCCCAAGTCCTGTATTCATGCCTGGTCTAAGTATGTGCGAAGGAGAAATTCACTATCTCCCAAAGTTAAAATATGTGACATTTCAATGGCTTTTTCTTTCTTGGCATAAATTTGCAACTCACAAGAATCTCAGACAGCAGCCTATCCTGGCCAGAACCCAAGAGAAGAGACATACACAGGTTTTCTTGGCCAGTTCTTTTTTTTTTTTTTTAACATTTTATTAGTACATTATATATACACAGCACAATTACACTCCACATTGAGAATTTGTACCAGCATATGACACAACTTAAATCACATTTTCCCCTCCCCACCCCACCCTATCCCCCCACCCCTATATATACAACCATTGTTTCTTTTTTTACCATCAATTTTTTTCTTCATTATTTACCCCTAATCCCCATTACCCTTTGAATATTTACTATTTCACAAATCAATCATGCATTTAGAACACATTTATAACTTCAGTTTCTCATATGAGATAAAATATATGATATTTGCACATTTGTGACCTATTTATTTTACTTATGAGTATGTCCTGAAGGTACAACCATTTGAGTATAAATGATTCAATCTCACCATTCTTTATGGCAGAGCAATACTCCATTTTATTAAAAAAAACAACATCTTCTAGAGTTGATGGGCATTTGCATTGTCTCCAAGATTTAGCTATCACAAACTGAGCTGCTATAAACATGAATGCACATATGTCACTGTGATAGGGATCTTGTAATTCTTTTGTGTATATCCCCAGCAGGGGAATAGCAAGGTCAAATGGAACCTCTAATCCTAGTTTTTTGAAGAATCTCCACACTGATCTCCATAATGGTTGTACTGGTCTACATTCCCACCAACAGTGGAGAAGGGTTTCTTTTTCTTCACAGCCTCGCCAGCATTGGTTGCTGGCTAATTTCGAGATAGCAGCCATTCTTTGTGGAGTAAGATGAAATCTCAGAGTTGTTTTCATCTGCATCTCTTGAATGGTTCTTAGCCAGTTCTTAAAAATGCAAAGCTAATACCTTGGTTGTAGGATTTCAAGTTTGTCTTTCCTGGAGGAATAGATGAACTTCTGGTTTATTGCCAGATGTATCCTATGACTCAACAATGAACAATTTTCCTAGGTCTTCAGAAATGTAAACTGCTTGAATGTGCAAAAAATAATAATCCAACTTCAAGATTTAATCCTGAAGTCTGACCATAAATTTGGATTTTTTTTACAGTTAGCACTCAACAACCAGATCCTCCACTCTCTGGAGTTACTGTGCTACTCTCAACACCAACAACTTCAGGGAACACCTCACAATTTCAAGGTATGATTATTGTGTTTGAACGGAGGTCAAACTACACAGTGTCCTCATCCAGGAAACCCTACCCAGCTCTACCTTCAAAGCAGACCACTTTCAGAATAAATGTTTGCATTTGACTTATCAAAACCTATGGGTCACAGATATTTCCTTCTATCAGGGAGGAGCCCGAGGACTGGTTCATAATAACCAAAGCTAACTGGTTTGTTTCTTTTTTAAATAATAGGCATTGAAGATGGAAAAAATACAAGCTCTTTATCAACCAACCCTTCTTACTCCAGTGAGTAACAAACCCATCTCCATTCATGGTGGTGGATATAGGAAGGGATTAGAGTGAGATATGGGCTATGAAATAAAGGGAGGCTTAGAGGAGGCCTTATCTGCAGTTCACGGAGCCTGCAATTCCATTCTAAGCCTGTGGAACAGCTGTCTGCTTCGAGGATGTCCTGCAAATCTGATTTTAATTAATACATCTTGGCAATGTTTTTCTCTTACATTTGTGCTAAGCAATTATCACCGAGGGATAAAGGTAGCACTGGTTTCAGAAATGCCCTTCCACAAATGAAATGTGCCAAACCACCACGCTGCATGCTTTGAATAAATCCCACTCTCATTTGTCAGTTAAATTAACAAGTCACACCAAAAATGGGACATTGCACCTGGACATCTTTACCTTAACAATGACCTTTATGAGATGTAGCATTTCAGCTAAAGCAGGTATGCATCACATGACTCACACATATATGAACATAGAACATGTAGTTTGCTTAGCAACAGAGTAAGATGAATATATATGAAGCTGGAGTCATAAAAGATTTTCTTGGACTTAAACAGAGCCACCTCATTAAGTAAGTTAACATAGAAATTACTGGCCTGCATAAAGAACGATGAGATTGAGTCATTTATACTCAAATGGATGTACCTTCAGGACACACTCATAAGTGAAATAAATAGGTCACCGATGTGCAGATATCGTATCTTTTCTCTGGTATGAGAAACTGCAGTTGTAAATGTGTTCTAGAACATATGATTGACAGTGTGAAATAGTAAATATTCAAACGGAAATGGGGTTTAGGGTTAAATAAGGAGGGGAAGAAAAAAATTGATGGTAAGAAAAGGGAAACAAAGCTTGTGTATATAGGGGCAGGGGGTTGTGGGTGGGTGGGGGAAGGGGGAAAATGAGAATTAAGTTGTGTCATATACTGGTACAAATTCTCAATGCGGAGTGTAATTGTGATGTGTGTATATAATGTACCAATAAAATTAATAAATAAAAAAAAAGAAATTACTGGCCTGCTGGTTCAGGGGTCTCCACCTGGAGGGCTCACAACCTCAGCCAAAGCCTGTTGTTCCATCAGCATGTGCACTTAAAACAAATATCTGGCTCTGGCTGTGTCGGTGCAAACCACCTCCAATAACAGCAGAGCCTACCTCGCCTGCCCTCCGTGAGCGCAGGAGCAGAGCCGCTAACCAACCACGGCCTGGCCTCCCGTCCCCCCTGCTCTGTGCACATCTTTGCTGTCTTTAGACACAGTCACGCTGGGAAAAGACAGCACAGAAGCAGGCAAATGTGTTTAAAGAAATAAAAGCCCTCCTCTTAATAAAAACAGAAATAAAGATCACCCTAGGTTATTTGCAGTACTACCATTCCCTCGAGCAGACACACACACACACACACACACACACCCCTATTTAACTGTGTTGTTCAGTCTGTAGGAATTTTATCTGCTTATGTCACGGGATGCCTTTTCTAGTTTTCAGATAGTATTATAGGAAAGAAAGTTGTGGGTGTTTTGGAAAAGCCAGCATTAGGGCTAGCACTGTCCCCAGTGGGCGATTGATGATTCTCTTCCAGTGGCTTCACATGAAATCTTGAGGAGCTGTGTGCAAGTGTGGCTTGTCATCTGGGGGTGTGCTCACCTTTGCAGCCATCCATCTCCTCCCCCTCCTCCTCCTCCTCCTCCCCCCCCCCCTCCTCAGGCAGGAAGACAAGTGATGGCTCAGGGTGGAAGTTGTTTCAGAAAGGCTGCAAGACTGACCTCAAGTGGACACCTCAGATATGACACAGGAGCAGAACCCACGAGTCAGATGGACTTGCTTCCCCTGAAATCTAATCAAAGCTAGAGTTCTGTTTAAGGCAGGAAGCAAGCATGCTTCAGGTGTCTCCCTGGAACCTGGCCACCACTCTAATCACCGGTGTCTCCATACTTCTTCCTAGGTATCATCTTGCCGGTGGTCATTGTTCTGATCGTTATAACGCTCTCAGCATTTGTTCTAGTGGGTTTGTATCGAATGTGTTGGAAGAGAGACCCAGGTAGGCGGCACTGTTTTATTTTGTTTTTTTTCATTTTCCTAAAAAGGCGAATGAACATGTGCTCATTTAAACTTAAAGAGAGGTTATAAGGGAGAAATAAAATGCCATATAATAGCTCAATCACAAAAATAGAAGGAGATGGCTGGGGATTTAGTTCAGTGGTTCCTGCATTGGCCTGGCAAGCACAAGGTCCCGAGTTTGATCCCTGATACCACATATCACAATACCAGGTGTGGTGGCTCACGCCTGTCATCCCAGCACTTGGCAGGCAGAGGCAAGAGGATTGCTGTGAGTTCGAGGCTAACCTGGGCTACAAGGTGAGTTCAGGGCCAGCCTGAACTACAGTGTGAGACCTTGTCTCAAAAAAAAAAAAAAATGAAGAGGCAGAGAAATCCAACGAATACTGGTGGGGATCTCTTATAATCCCTCCCAGTCCCACCCTCCATCTTACCAGGGACTGCACCTAAAGTCTACCAGGCCCTTGCTCCATGCTCCAATGCCCAGTATGATGCCTCTAGTCTTTCCCCACTTGGATTCTAAGTAGTCCCCTGGCAAAATTCCACCTAAGCCTCATACAGGTAAAGAAGCTCTCTATGCTTCACTCACTTTGTGTACAGTGGTTCCCAGGACACCAATGACCAGGCCAGCAATAACAGGTCAGAGAGCCTGATTGTGACACCGCTGGAAGAAGTCAGGGACCAAGCAACAGGACTCGCTTAGCTCCAGGAAGAAAACAGGAAAACAAACAGGTGCCTTTTCCTAGAGGAGTGAGCAAATGCACTTCTTAATGATGTCAGGAGTAATGTTTGCTTCCCGAGTCTTCAAAGAAGAACTAGCATTTTTATAAGTCACATTCATTTTCTTAAGGTTTTAAACCACAAATCCTTTTTTTTTTCCATAGGAATCAGCCATCCAAATTCAGAATGTGGGTGTTGAGTGTATAGGATAGGTAAAAATATAATATGCTAAAGTCATTTGTAAAAATTGCCTGTTTTGAAAAATTGCTTTGCAAAAGAAATTTGAAAATGCACCATTTGAAAAGTTGACATTTTCTATTAAAGAGGACTCTATGGGTGTATATGGAGTTCTTACCACTATGGAGAGTCATTCTTAAGACATACAGTGCTTTAATCTGGGGTTGTAGCTCAGTGGCACCGCTGCCTACTTGCGCAAAGGTCTTGAGTTCAATCCCTGGTACGATGAGGAAAAAAAAAAAATGAAGACATATAGTGCTTTAAGATAAAGTTTGCAAATTAATTAGCCAAGTTTATTTGGTTACTGTTAATTTTATTTCCCAACCCGAATTTATAACATTGACATCAAATTAACACCATTAAACACCTGTGATTAATCACTTTTCAAGTATGCAAATTAGGCTTCATTAAGTCCCGAAAATTAGTAAACCTACTCCGCTCTCTGGAAGGTAACATGACTGAGAGACTTCCGCTTGAAATTAAGTTGACCTGGACGGTAGTGATGGTGGGCTGAACTTTAACCCAAGCAGGCACGGTGGGGATGCAGCCAGGCCTCTGGTGACTGCTCGGGACTCAGAACCCTACGGGCAAACATTGCCACAGGCCTGCAGATCTACCAGTGCGTTCTGCAGCGGGACCCTGAGTGCCACTGGTAGAACTCCACCTGACACATGCAGGGATCTTTCCAATGCTCCGCCCTCCTGACGAGGGGAAGACAAGTTAGACCCCACTGGTGAGCAGCATGTGGGGCCAAGACTTGGCTCCTAAGGATTAAGCGTCATGACTGGGTGTTTCAATCAAGGCAACAAAAATAGAAGCAGCCAAAATGCTAGTAGAAGTCAGAGTCAAGAGTGGCCACAGCCAGGACGGCTTATTCAAAGGGCGTATCCCAGTGATAAGGTCTAATACGACCCACAAGATGGGAACTAGGTGGCACGCGTGCTCTTAGGACCCTCCAAGAGACATCTTCCTCTGCCACGCTCATCAGGCACCCAAGGCCTGGCCTGGCCGTCAGCACCCACCCCTGGGCCCTCACTCTGGAGCCAAAAGATCTCCCCCCAGAGGCCTGTGAAACGGCCTGGCAGAATCCACAAAGGAGTAGCTTCGGCTAGAACACAGTACAATCAGAATACACAGTGAACGTGGAACATGTTTCACAACTGTAGAGAAACGACATCCCCACGAATCCCCTTCAGAATACTTCCTCCCCTTCAAGCACATTTATCCCGTTATTCTCGCCACTCTCTGAAGCAGTTCTCGCAGTCCTCTTTCATGAGTGTCTTTTTTAGGTACAATCAAAAAGACAGTGACTGCTGCTTCCTAGTTCTGTCTAATGGAAAGGCAGGGCCGTGAACATATGACAGCACATCTTCACCCGCCACAGTCACCGGATCTGGCACAGAGCAACTTCTGCCTCTGCCTCAATGTAAAAATAGCCATAAAAGGTAAATGTTTTGGATTGATTCAGGTCACCTAGGCAGCCAGGAGGGCACAACTTCAGTGAAATGCCAGAGCTGCTTCAGAAGGTGGCAAGAGAGAGGATAAGTGTGTTAAAAGAGTGTTTTCAGTAGAATTAAAGACAATGCGTCTTTTGCTGTAATAATTTTTAAAATGTAAACATTTACCTATTTTTCATCATTCCTCATGACCTCAGTATATTCTGCAAGATGCCTTTGAGAGACAGAACCAGTGCTTTTAAGATGCAGTTAGAAATAATACCTCCACCACATTCACTCTTCAGCATAAATAGTTATTTGCTGAAAAAGAGCAATGTATAAAGGAAAGCAGAATTCTTGTGGGAGAATAAGAAAACTAAAACTGCTTTAGGCAGATTTGTACTAGAGGTGGGTCGGGTTTCTGGTGCCCCAGTTCCTTGCAGTTCTCATGACTATCATCTCCTCTCGTAGGCACGCCGGAAAACGGAAGCGATCAGTAAGTAAGACATTTTTTTTTTTCCTCGACACTCTGACCTTATTGTTTATACAGAGAAAAATGTTTAATTCTGTGCTTAACTTCTGTGTTGCTTTTGAAAGAAAGAAAGGACGGGGGAGAAGGGGAAAGGAAGGAAGCAAAAAAGTAGAGCAGGCTATTTGTCAGGGGTTTGGCTATTTCTAAGAGTCTCGCTATTGAAGAGAGAAATTCCAATAGCCAAGAAGACTGCTATTGAGTGTGGATAAAGCGGTGAGATGAGGGGGAAAGATTGAAATGGGACATAAACTGACTAAGGAACAAACTACCATAAAACACATGCTTGAAGTTTTAAAATAGTTTTCCCAGCGACATTTTCAGTATGTTTATCACAGAAAAGTCCTGCCTGTCCCCAGGCTGGCTCTGAACGTATCTACCTGAACAGCAGACGGTTTCTCCTTAGACTTTACAGACGCAGACAAGGAGCTGTGAGCAATCTTAGCACCTGTCACCACCGAGTGCCAAACAGAGCCGCGATCACTGTTTCCACGTCAGAACAAGCGTGTGGCTGCATTCCATATTAGCCTGCACTCGTGGCCACCATTTATATGAGTGATTCTGCATCTCACCAGGTGGCGAACGTTAGAAATAGCAACCGCCAAGCACCTACCACTCTAAATCAGAAAGGGAACCTCTTGAGATGTCCCAAGGAGGGTGTGGAGGCCAGGACCTGGCTGGGCCTGGGGACGGCAAGATGGGGACCCCCGGTGACACTCAGACCCTCTACTGCACTGTCCAGGACCAGTGGACAGCAGGAGCCCGAGCCCAGCCCAACCTCAAAGGCGTGGGGAACGTTCCCGTTCCTCCCTCCCATGATGCCAGAGCTGCAGGCAAGTGCGAGGCTGCCCAGTGATAGCACCCTGCGGCGCCGATGCCCGAGTTAGGCCTGGCACCACTGCAGTGGAGCGAGGGGCTTCAGCAGTGGAACCCGCTGGACACTGCATGTGGAGAAATGCAGGTTTTGCCTTAGAGTCACCGCGCAGTGTAACAAGGCCACGTCTTTCTTCAGTGTTTAGCGTCGCGTGCATTCTCTTCCACAGACGTGCTCTGCTAACGCTGTGTGCTCATGGTGGTATTTTTCCGTTTCAAACAGACCGCAGTCGGACAAAGAGAGTGTGAAGCTACTCACCGTCAAGACCATTTCTCACGAGTCAGGTGAGTTCCCAGGCAGCTCTTAAGATGGAAAATGATTATTTTTAAATCTACCTCTAGCCTTGGGTTTGCCACGTCAAATACAGCCACAAAACATAACTTCTTTAGAAATAGTCAACTAGTAACTCTCCAAAAATAGAGATGTTTCATATGGAGGAAAGAGGAGCCCTGGAAATACCATTTTATGAGCTACTGGGCTCTGAGCTTTTTGAAGCTGCTTTTCTTTGGGTGATAGATGGGTTATAAGGAGCAGGTGGTGCTCTGCAGGGGTGGCAGAAAGAATGCCAAATTTGTTGATAGACTTTCTAGCACTGCTATGATTTTGTTTTGATTTTGGTAATGGCTGTATACAGTCAACTTGAATCAGCAATATTTGCTATATCACGTTATTACTCCATTAAAGTGTAAGACACGTTCCATATCATTTCCTGCAATTTTAATCGAGCTTCTCAATAAAGATAATCAAAATTTCCTATTGCTAAAATCTGCATTTCTTCTAATTTATTCCTTGCATTTATTTGATTCAAAATGTAAAACCCTTTCAAAGCACAGATGTGATTAATATTAATTATATTTCTATCAAGAACAATAAAAAAGATACTAGAGAAGTTTTAAAAATAAAAATGCAGGACCAGAGTGTTGGCTCAGTGGTTCCGGTGCCTGCCTCGCAGGCGCAAGGTCCTGAGTTCAATCCCCGGTGACCACATACAATGCTGGGCGTGGAGATTCACGCCCACCAGCAATCAATACCACATACCACAGTGCCGGGTGTGGTGGCTCACACCTGTAATCCCAGCACTCGGGAGGCAGAGACAGGATTGCTGAGTTTGAGGCTTGCCTGGGCTACATAGTGAGCTCAGAGCCAGCCTGAACTACAAAGCGAGACCCTGTCTCAAAAAATAAAATAAGCGCCGGGCATGGTGGCTCACGCCTGTAATCCCAGCACTCGGGAGGCAGAGACAGGAGGATTGCTGAGTTCGCGGCGGCTTGCCTGGGCACCATAGTGAGCTCAGGACCAGCCTGAACTACAAAGTGAGACCCTGTCTCAAAAAGCAAAAAATAAATAAATAAATAAATAAATAAATAAATAAATAAATAAATAAATAAATTAAAATAAATTTTAAAAATAAAAATAAAAACGCAGATTTTGTTCTTGTTTTGGTCAGACCAAATATTTAAAACATTGATATCACAAGACATAAATTTAAAGCAATTATAGATTTTACAAAATAATCCGGGTGAGTTTGATATCCAGTTGCATTTATACACTTAGAACATTCAGTCCAGCCATCTTTTACATATGCAAACTAGTCCCCAAAGGATTATATAAAGTGTGGACTACAGAATATTTATGAATACTTATGAATATTTTGTGTAACTGGACCACTGTAATGTTTCCTGACGTCTACTGTTAACAAGACTCCATAGCCTTTTAACATTTTCAAACCAATTCTTCCCACTGCATTTCCAAATGTATTCAAGTATATTTTGCTTATAAAATTATGCTCACTTAACAGATGTCACATTGTTAAAATTATTTTTATTCAGCTATCTCAACACTACTACTAGTCTATATATTCCCTAAAATATAATTAGAACAAAAACTGACAGGGTTAGGTTTCACATACATTCATAGTTTTAGTCCAATTTTTCTATTACTTGTGTAAATATCTTTAAATCTTTTTAAATACAAAAAACAGTATGACAGAACAAATATCTGACCAATCAGAGTAAATGAGTGTCACAATTTATCTTGTTCGCTTCCAACTCTAAGAATAATAGTGTACATAGGTCAGTAGCCCCAAGATGTTTGAGCTTCCGGGTTGTCGGACTTCTCTGGTACAGACATTATTCAATGTAGAAACTCTGGACTTCTGTCTCAAAATGAATTGTGTCGTGGTAGAAACCAGCGAACCGTGTTTGTGAGGAAACGGACCTCTGCAGCAGCCTGGGCTGGGAATGACAGTGGATGCTAAATCTTCTGGGCTTCTAGAAGCCCTCAGGAGCCAAGGTCGGACTTACTCATCGCTCCTGGGAGGTCGGTCTTTTGGCCCCAAGTGCTTCCCGTCCACTGAGATCACCCTGCTGCTCTAGCCACGCTCCATGCCTGCTTCAGATGTGTTCAGAGCCCACGAGTGATAAAGATATGCTTTCCCAGAAATGTGTGTGTGCGTGTGTATGGAATGTGGCTGATCGAGGGGTCTTTGAGGAAGCACAGATGATGGCACCCAGCTTTGGCAAGACATCTTGCCAAGCTGACTCCACCTTGGTTGACTGCACAATATACAGGCAACATGATGCATTGTAAACATGGCCCTCACTCCACAACTCAGACAGTACGTATAGGTTATTTCACTTCTCATATGGAAGGTTATGCCAGTCACGGAGAAAAATGCTTAAATGGTGATGACATAACTGCACAGAAGAAGAAAGAGAACACTCTACTATGGAACTAAGTTTCCAACTTTTTGAGCCACTGGAATGAAAGTACACAGGTCTGGATTTGTCGCTCTCTCTCTCTCTCTGCTCAGAGTTCTTTGACGTGTTCTTGTCCCCTGGGATTAAGTCGGGGCGTGTGCACGGCCGCCCAGGCCAGGTCTGCCCCTCCAGCTCCGCTCAGAGCCACCCTTCTGGCAGATTCCACAGGGTCCGCTCTCCTTCCCTGACTCTTCCCCATGCACCCAGCCCAGTGAGGGAGGGTGGGACGGCCCCTCGCTCTGCCACACTCACCAGCCCCACAGATCACCCCCTTTTCGGGTGGCACTAGCACACTGGCTTGTGTGCTAGGGCATTTGCTCAGAGGGTGTGCAGTCACTTTTTAGCGTTTGTGTATTTTTATATCTACAAAGGAAAGTTTATTAAAAGGAAAGAACAAAAGGGAGAATGACTACAAAGCCCTCCAGAGAGCCACCTTCCGCCTCTCAGAAATGATGCCAATGCCTGGACCCCCCACAGAACACAGATCATGTCAACATACTGGGCACACAGTGGCCCAGAGACAGGCCTGGGGCCGTGTGGTTTCCGTCACCAAGGTCATCACTTGTGTCAGGAGATGCAATGTGGCTGCAGTTCACGCTGCCCTGAGGCCCCCGAGTGTTCATACTGCTCTGTGAGCTCGTTTTCCCAAGGCTCTCACTGATGTTTTTAGCAGAAGAGCCTTGAACGTATCCCTGACTTCAGTGGCACTTGGCTCATCTAATGCAGGTTTGCTTAGATGGAGCTAACTCATGCCCCGAGCACAAGTCAATGACCTGGCCCCAGGGGCATCTCTGCTGCCATGGTGCTACCAGTCCCTGCCCTCCTCTTCCCAGAGCCAGCTTAGCACGGTTTCCCAGGGTGAGGTGAATACTGGCCAGAGAAAGATCATGGACCGGGCGACTCCTTCCCAGATCGTGAGGCAGTCAGACAAAAATAAGTAAATAAATCAAGACCCATGATTTTTTTGTCCACAGCCACTCTGTGGGCACCTGGACCAAAGCTTCTCTGTGTCCCCAGGTGAGCACTCTGCAGCAGGGAAGATCAAGAACTAAGTTCGGGATGAACCCACCTGCCCCAGGCGATGAGGACGTAAGTTCTACCCCCAAACTCTCACTCACATCTGTTTTCTTAGCTGGTGGCACCTTAGGTCATTTTGATGACTTTTAAAACCCAAGAAGTTAATAGTGAGTGTCAGTGAAAGCATCACTGTCTAAAAAACAAGCTCTATGAACAGTTGCCGGAGAAATGAATGTTTGAGGTTATGGAAAATTCTTCCAATCACCTCGCCTGTCTGAGGGGTGGCACAGATTGCCCTCTGCTTCATTGTCAGTGCAGCCCAATTGGGTCAGTAAACACACTAGCCGGGGTAGGTGGACAAGGTCCTATAGCTAATGATGGCTTGTAGGACCCAAATGACAAAACTTTTAAAGTATCAGTTTCTTGTAAGAAAAGGATACAGTACAAAAGGCAGAAAGTAAACCTATCCATCGCAGCGCTCAGGCAAGGCCTGAAGGAGTTGGGTAGAAAATTCTGCCTCCTTCCTTAGGGACCACATCAGGATACACTGTCTCTCTGGGTTCAGGAACCATGATTTTGCCACAAAGCACCAGAAAGATGACCGAAGATGTGGTCTCAGTTGAGACTTCTACCCAGCTGGTCATAGAGGTATCTTTCTGCTTTATAACCTCCAGGTATCAATGGGATGAAATGATTGATCTTTTCATAATAACTGCAAATCGGTCATCAACGAAGTCTTTCAGACAAGCAACATTGTTATCCCTCACCTTGACTGGGAGCCAAGGCAGAGCAAATGCTTTTCCATACTGCAGTGAGACAGCTTGGGCCAGTTTAAAGCCCACACTAGAATTATTCTGTGCAACATTGTCTTTATCTTCCCTAGAACTGAGTTAGGATATTTTTTCTCTGCAGTTAGCTACTCTAAGATACCTTGGTTCTATACTATTACAATTAATGCATGAGGCTTTATAGAACTTTCAGAAGAATCTATCCTTTGGAATAAATAGTAGAAACAAGACTCAGTCGGTACTTACATCCATCCCCTAAACTGGCCTGACCACAGTGGTCTTTCTGTGGAGCACGGCCTGGGGAAGAGCCACACTGAGTACCCCCTACTCATGTCTACCACGAAGCTGTTAACATAGCCTAGCATGGGCTTTCTGGGTGAATGCTACCTACCATGTTTCCTACAGAGTAGCAGAAGACAGAGGCAGGGGCCCTATCCTGATGTCATCCCTCCATACCAAGAAACTGAAGGTAGACTAGAAAGAGAGGAACATGGGAGTCCACCATCTTTGGCTGAGGAGCTCAGCACATTATAACTTGTGTGCAAACCAGCTCTGGTTTTTCCGCACCCCAGAGTCTGATAAAGAGAAGGCTTCCGAATATCAACGTGCTTAAAGTGCAAAAGCTAATTGTCCAAGTTGGAGGAAGATAAATGCCCTCAGTTCAGCTGTCAAAGAAAAGACAAAGCAAAGAAGAAACCGTTATATAGGAGATAAGGGACAGCACGGACACACACATGCTCAACAAAGGAAGTTATTGTCCAGTTCTCATGCAAGCCCATTTTCATACTTTAAAAATTACCCCAAGCCTCTGATTTAATGTCTTTTGATTTTCAGAGGTATGAAATATTTGCTCTCCTCTGTGCAATTTTGTAATTATTTAACCATGATCTAGTGAGTAAAGATCAGAATGTAACGAGAAGAAATGAATTAGACATCTGTCGATTCTAGTGTCTATTTGTCTTACTGTTTGGAATATGTATTTCTATCACTGTACTGGGAATTGAAGAACTAGTGAGTAGCTATTTTCTAAATTGTGCACAAGGAAACAGTTACTGGGTCAGAGATGCAGAATGAACAAGTAAAAAGTTTAGGGAAAGAAGTAGAGATGTCTTTGAATCTGTATTCAACAGCAAGCATAGACTTAATCTAAGTTCAATCAAAATAAGACCCCAGATATAATTAATGTCTGCTATTCCATTTATCGATCACCTACTTTGTGCAGAGAATTCTATTTAATGTGATTTGTCACCTCAGACAGGAATTCCAAAACATATGACCTTGCCTTTTGCAAGCCATATCTACCAAGAGCATAAAGTTCTGCTCAGAAAGTGAAAAACAGAGCAAACATTTACAACAGGACATGTTGATAGTGATTCATTAACTCAAACTCATTCTAGAATCTCTGCCACTTTTATATCAACAATAGGAAGGTAGAGAGGGTTTTCAAAACACACCACCATCTCCCTGCAGCTGTATTGCTAGACACACTGGCTGTCATTTTCTCTGAGTAAGATAAGGATTATCTTAACTTGCACCTTCTCCGTGTAATCCTCAACTATGAGGAAATCAAGTAGTTCCTTCCTCAGAAGAGTTAGCAACACTCACAAAATAGCTGTTTGTGGAAAATACGTTCTCATAAATTTTTTTTTTTTTGAGACAGGGTCTCGCTTTGTAGTTCAGGCTGGCCCTGAGCTCACTATGTAGCCCAGGTAAGCCTTGAACTCAGCAATCCTGCCTCTGCCTCCCAAGTGCTGGGATTACAGGCTTGAGCCACCAAGCCCGGCCGTTCTCATAAATTTTGAAGGCCACTAGAACCGAAGGTGTGAAGTGTATGCACTCCCTGTATTTCTATACGTATTTGTGCTCTTCTGTGGGGGAAAAAAGAAAAACATGTTCTGTTCTCTTTTTCTAAGATCATTTTTCAGGCGAAGGCGAGGAGAGGATGGAATAGTTGAGAACGTAATTTGCTATCACCTGAAACCGATAAGGCTAGAATTTCTCCACGGAAGTGTAGAGAAGGCAAAGCACGCTGCCTTGTTATTGGTGCCAATAAATGATCCGAACACAGAGAGCGGTGTCTACACCGCAAACAGAAAGCCCCAGTCCCAAGCCAAGGCCTGGCTGGCCCTGCTGTGCAGGAAAGGCCAAGTGGCCATTCCTCCCCTGGGGAAGACTCAGCAGGAAGCAGGGAAGACTTCCGGAGTTCTTAGCTCAAGGAGCAGGTCTGGAACTGCACCCATTAGCAAGAGGGCGGAGCGCGGGTGTGAGGAGCCTCTCTGGAGACCCCGCTCGGTGTCTGAGGGGTAGGTGCCACTCGTGGGAAGAGGGGAAATATTCCTCTGGAGATGGCCAGGCCTGGGCCCGGCTGGAAAGGAGGGCAGGACAGAGGAGAGGGACATGACAGATGGGCTAAGGGCAAGGGCAGGGAGGAAAGGGTGGCCAGTAGTGACCCCCACCTCCAGCCCAGCTTCTGGGCGAGGGCTGGGGCTCCAGGAAGAACGAGAGTGTGAAGTCTGCGGGGTGCTCTCATGAGTCCACTGCTCAGGGAAAACACACCACAGTGTCTTGAGCCCCTCGCGGTCACTGCCCTGCTGGTTCTCCCTCACTTCCTTGGACTCTGATGTCCTCCCGTTCTTGTCCCTCATAGGCTTCGGCTTCTCTGACCCAGCGGTGGGAAGAGTCTCAAGGAAGCAGCCCTGACTTCCTCTCCTGTTCACCAGTCTCCAGAGTGACTTCAAGATGTCAGGCAGCGGCGGAATCGGAAAGAACCGCTACTTCCCCGCCATGTAGCAAAGTACATCGCCCCCCCCCCAGGGGGGGTGACTTCCCAGGAGAGCTGAGTTGGGGGCTTTGTGAGCACTGAGCCCCAGCCGGGGTCACGTTCAAAGCTTCTTGGGCTGATGCCTTTATCTATGGAAATGTCCCCACTCTTTTGATGTTCTCATATTACCCAGGGTTTGTATTTATTGTCCTATACTATGTTACTGCAGGGAAACTTTGCAAGTGTATTATTAAGAGCTAGGTAGAAATCACAGTGTGACTCTTTGTACATACAGGTCTTTTATTCACGTTTCCATGTGTTATTTCAATAAAGAATTGCTGCAGTTACATGAAAAACATCCTCACGTGACTGGGAAATAGAAGTGGTGTGGTCTTCCTCTAATTACAAGTATCTTTGGATTGTTCTTAGAATATGAGGCCTCATCAAACTCTGAGAGGAGTTTTTGTAATAAGCGAGAAAGGAACAAAGGGCCCATGTGTCGGGTGCTGTTAGGGGACAGAGATTTACCATGTGTTTTGTCTCTCTATTTGGAACCGTTTTATGTGTCAAGGATATAAGGACACTCACAAGCTCTGTGCTGCATTCGTGACAAAGGGGAGAAGATGGTGACTTCTCACTCATCTGTTTGCTTGACACTAACTCTGTACATGTTTTATTGCTTTTAGAGAGGTAATGGTGTGCTCTGGCAATCATTGCTAAAACCCCAGTGTGTACCAAACCAACATTTCCTAAATAAAATAAATGGGATATTAATCTTCAGTGTGTCACTTCCCGAGAAACCGTGTGAGTTCAAATGCTTCCCCAGCCTTTTGAAATTTCTTCTCTTGAGATGTACTGGGAAACCTCTAGTTTAGAGGATAATTATTGGGATTTTTGCTCCGCAATATTTGGGCTTTTTCCAATCAAACATTCCAAGGAAGCATCTACATTTCTGATAGTGTGTCTATTTTCTTGGAGAAGAATGGGAAAATAGGAAAGGGGGAAAAGTACGAATGAAAAAGGAAAGAAGAGGAAGGAAAGGACTCAGATGTCCACTGAGTGCTTCTGCTTCAGGGCTGTTCTGCTCAGACTCCATTCTAACTTCCATGTCACTAGGTGGGCATGGCAGTGGCAGCATGCCACTCGGGGACATCTGTCTTCACAAGAAGAAGAGCCCTAAAGGCCTGGATTGTGCCACGGGTCCCTCAGCCAAAGCTCTGCTTTATTATAAATTTTATTCTGATACACATTCAAATGATAGTGAAAGGAAGGAAAGTCTGGATCTGGGTCACAGGACAGACTTCCTGTTGTTTGTCCATTTGTCCTACATGTCACTACGGATGGAGCTCATGTCTGCGCGTCGTCCGCCCACAGACAAGAGCTGGTTGGCGCTGCTGCTGTCTGAAGATCAGTGGGTGTGGCTGGCACACTGGCTGTGTCTCATTTCCTCTTCCTCACCTGAAATATCTCAGTGCACACTCCTGGCGAGTCTGTTTTATTTCTAACCTGCCTGCCACATTTAAATTTTGGAGAGACAACTGAGGACATAGTCACACCTTAACAAGGACCACACTCCCTCCATCTCGTTGTTCAGTGATGACCTGCTTGTCCTGAAGATCTTACTGAGCTCAGGGCAAAGGAGAGTGCTTCACGGAAGTGCCCTTGCTCCAGTGCATGAGACCTGGCTTTGATTCCTGGCACCAAGAAGAAAAACAGGCCAAGGAAGATCCACTGAGAACTGGCAGCACTCTACAGCAAAAACTAAGTGTGACTTAAAAGTTGTCTTTGGAGTGACCACACAGTCACATTTCTGCATCCACGGCTTCTTGGGCCCACCGATTCCTCCCTCTCCAGGTCAAAAATAATTGGGGGAAGAATCGTTCCTGTACTGAACAGACTTTTCCTGTCCTTTATACATGCAGTATAGTGACTATTTGCATAGCTTTTATATCGTTAGGTACGACAGTGACCTGGAGGAGGATTCAAGTGTATGGGAGGGTGTCTGTAGGTTCTACATGAATCCCACGTCATTTCACCTAAAACACCTGAGCAGACACGTTTGGTATCTGTGTTGTCCCCTGGCACAGATTAGCCATGCGTGTTCCAGGATTATGAAACTAGGGCCGGAGGGTTAGCTCAGTGGTTTCCACGCCTGCCTCGCAAGCGCAAGGTCCTGAGTTC
>PVIC010003927.1:0-59778 GCA_004025085.1 Thryonomys swinderianus | reverse complement strand
GAAATCCATATTAGAATAAAAATACATTTTCAGGGCCAGAGATTTAGCTCAGTGGTTCCAGCGCCTGCCTTGCCTGCCTCGCAAGTGCAAGGTCCTGAGTTGGATCCCGGTAACCACATATAATGCTGGGCGGGGTGACTCACGCCCACCAGCAATCAATACCACATACCACAGTGCCAGGCGTGGTGGCTCACGCCTGTAATCCCAGCACTCGGGAGGCAGAGACAGAATTGCTGAGTTCGAGTCTTGCCTGGGCTACATAGTGAGCTCAGGGCCAGCCTGAACTACAAAGTGAGACCCTGTCTGAAAAAAAAAAAAAAACCAAAAAAAACCATTTTCGTTTCTCCACTCTCTGACTTATTTCTGGTCCCTGCTGCTGTCATCAGAGTGGTCTGTCACGTGTGGAGGGCCTCTTAGAGGCCAAGCACTATGCAACTCACTTCTAGCTCTCACAAGTTATGTGTGTGGCTGAGCCAGAGATTTCAAGAGATACAACTAAGGGCCTGTAACAAGAAGTTGTCCCAAGAATCTAACTCCAAAGCTAATATTAATATTGTTTGTGTAACAACTTTTAAATAATAAACTAAAGAAAAATGCATTTCCATTTTTAGAAACCTACACCATACAAATACACCCACACAGATTCTGGCATGCAGTGACACAGTCAACAACACCATAGTCGTCCACCGCTTGGAAATGGAAAAGGTCTTCCCTCTTCTTACCCGCAGTAGAGTCAACATTCTCCCAGGCTGCTGAGCCTCCAAGTACATCATCCACTTCTTTCAGCTTTGGATACTTCCGGTTTGTTACCTAACAGAAACAAAGCTCCAGATTTCAAGTCAGTGACCAGTACAAACATTAGCCACTAAACTGCAACTACCCCCCAAAACCCCCTTAACTTCTGTCGCTCCACAAAAACTGAAGAGATGCCATGTGCACAGAGTTTCTACTCTCAGACAGCAACGCACTATTGGAATGTAGAGGTTCCACTGGGATGTTCTCCAAGCAGAAGAAACAGGTTCAGCGGTCAGACACGTCTGTAAAGACTGGAGGGCTGGGGGTTTAGCTCAAGTGGTACCGCACCTACCTTGGAAGTGCAAGGGCCCGAATTTGATCCCTGGTACCACAAAAAAAATCATCACTCAAGACTGGAACCAGCACCAGAGGAGGAGGGGGAATGATATAGATGGACTTGCTCTTCTCCCGCATCTCTAAGAGTACCTCTTATCAGAGGATACCCTCCTGCACCTCTTAAGAGATGTTAACCCAAGATAAAAGAAAGAAAAGGAAGCCAATCAGTACCAGTCTTTCCCAAGAAGAAAATTCCAATGCAGGTCACATTTGGTTTCTTTCCTTTTTGGTACCGGTGCACTTGCTGGGAAGGCTCAGTACCCAGCTAACACCCCAGGCCCATACTTGGTTTCTTTCTCAAATTTTACTTAACATCCCTGAAATTTCAAGATAACATAAAAGCTCATCTTTTCACCAGGCATGGTGGCTCATGCCTCTAATCCCAGCACTCAGGAAGCAGAGGGAGGAGGATTGCCCCAAGTGGGAAGCCAGCCTGGGCTACATAGTGAGTACAGGGCCAGCAGCCTGAACTTCAAAGTGAGACCCTGTCTCCAAAAAAAAAAAAAAAGGCTCATCTTCCCATAATTTCATACTCCAGAACCACATAGATACAAGGTGCAGTATGCAAGCATTAAGAATAAGGGACTATGGGGATTTAGCTCAGTGGTTCTGGCATCTACCGTGCAAGCACCAGGTCCTGAGTTTGATCTCAGATAAACCACACACCACAATGCCAGGCGTGGTGGCTCACACGTATAATCTCAGCACTTGGGAGCAGAAGCAGGAGGTTTGCTGTGAGTTCGAGGCTGGCCTAGACTACATAGTGAGCTCTGCCCCAGCCTGAATTACAAAGCGAGTCCCTGTCTCAAAAAAAAAAAAAAAAAAAAGAGCTGGGCGTGGTGGGTCATGCCTGTCATCCCAGCACGCGGGAGGCAGAGACAGGAGGATTGCTGAGTTCGAGGCTTGCCTGGGCTACATAGTGAGCTCAGAGCTAGCCTGAACTACAAAGCGAGACCCTGTCTCAAAAAAAAAAAAAAAAAATAGAGTAAGGGACCAGCAATGTGTTCCAATAGAAATTTTTTAAGAAAAAACCAAAGTTGGATTTTAAGGGAAAATTACAAGCTATGTATAATGCAGTGTGCATCATTCACACCTACAGACACATCATATATTATGAATTCTGCTCTAGGTGTTGAGCCTAGAACACAGGAAAAAACAAAACAGAAAAATAAATTTCTGCCCTTCTAAGCTTATATTCTAATAGTAACAAGATGCGCACACACACTATTAAAGTTACCAGTCCCAGAGGAAAAAAAAACCAAGGAAGATAAATTGGAAGGACTACAATTTTAAACAGGATAATCACCTTAGTAGGACATGATCAATGAGCAAGGTGGCTATCTAGATCAGAAACGTGCAAAGCCCCAGTAGTGCCCTGTGCACAATAGGAGATCCTACAGCAAGCCAAAGTGACTGGGGCTGGACAAGAGTAAGAGGAAGCACACTGGGACCTGAAGTCAGAGAAGCAACAGGAAGAGGGGCCCAGAAAGTCCTGGGGAAATGCTCAACGTTTAGAAGCACAGCTAGGACTCGGATGAGGCTCCATCACAGTCATGGATACCGTGAAGAAAGCCAGCATGCGAGCGCGGGGCCCGATGGGGGGGTCGCCCATTAGGGCGACAACCCCGAGGGAGGAATGGCCGGGGGGTCCGAACGGAGAGAACCCAGCGTTCACCACCAGGAGTGATGAAAGCGCCAAGACGCCGACTTCGGGCGGTGGCGTCAGGGACAGCAGCCAAGCGGGCCGCTGGGTCCCACCTTGCGGGTGATGTTGTGCACGTAGGGGCAAGTGTTGCAGGCAAAGCGGTGACAACGCTGTCCCTCCTCCACGATCAGCCCGTTCCCACAGCCGGGGCAGAAGAGAAGCATAACGAGCCCGCCGAGATCCAAATCTGCAGCCCAGGTAGAAAGAACCTCCAACCCTTTAGCCTTCGGGAACTCCCAGGCGGCCTTGCGGCAAGAGCCTTCCCATTTCTCATTAGTCACTGCTGCCGCCCGCCCCTGGGCGCACCAACGGTTGGACTGACTCACCGGGGCGGGCTCAGTAAGTGCGCGTGCGCGTTCCGATCCCCGGCTGGATGGAATCTGCGGGGAAATCCGAGGCCCTGGCTGACTTAGAGGCCGCGCGCGAACCGGAGGTGCTAGAGGACGACGAGGATGAAGAAACCCTGCCTCACTCCGAGGCCGTGGACGTGTTCCAGGAGGGCCTCGCCATGGTGGTGCAGGACCCACTGCTCTGCGACCTGCCAATCCAGGTAGGCGCGCTGCCAGATCCGGAAGGCACCTCTGAGTGGGGCGGGGACTATAGAAGCCGCTCACCGTGGTAAAGTGTTTGCACCCAGTGAAGACTAGCGCTTCCCGAGAGTCCAGGCGTGGGCTACCTCGTCTGTCTGACTCCCTCTCCCTCTCACCACCATCTCCTGCTGCTGGAGTTGCCGAATTGCATCTCCTGTCCATCCCCCTCCTTTTTGTTTCTTTTTCTTTTCTTTTCTTTTTAAGACAGGCTTTTGCTTTGTAGTTTAGGCTGGCTCTGAGCTCACTTGGTATCCCAGACAAACCTGGAACTCAGCAATCCTCCTGCCTCTGCCTCCTGAGTGCTGGGATTACAGGCATGAGCCACCACGCCCAGCATTGTGGTATGTGGTACTGATTGCTGGTGGGCGTAACCACGGCCGGTATTATTGTATGTGGTGTTGGGGGTGAACCAGGGACGTTGCGCTTGTAGGCTGGCGCCGGAACCACTGAGCTAAATCTCCAGGTCCTCCCCCCCCCCTTTCTTGAATGTTTTATTGAATCTTTTTTTTTATAATTACTTTTTAGTGCTTGGTCAATTTTGCACACCAGCTTCTCCCTAGGTTCAAAAGCATGGCTTGGATTCCAGTGATCAGAGACTTGGAGGGAGAACTGTCAGCCCCAGTTGACAGTTCTTCCCTCTAGGCAATCCCATCCTCCTGGGTTCATTCTCTTCAACTTTTCTTTGTCCCTCTTTCCAGATTCTGTGTCTTCTGGATATTATGGGGGGGACCAGCTCAATCTTATTGCCCTTCATAAAAAGAGGCATTACTTTTTTTTTTTTTGGAGACTGGGTCTCCGTTTGTAATTCAGCTGGTCCTGAGCTCACTATACAGCCCGGGCTTACCTCGAACTCAGCAATCCTCCTGCCTTTGTCACCCAAGTGCTAGGATTACAGGCATGGGCCACACACCCAGTGAGGCATTACTTTTTGACTACTGTCAGGTTTTCTTTGTTGTTTTTAATGATACAGGCCAAGATTCCCGCCTCAATTTTTGATCTTTTCTAGGTTACTTTGGAAGAGGTCAACTCCCAGATAGCACTAGAATATGGCCAAGCAATGACAGTCCGAGTGTGCAAGATGGATGGAGAAGTAATGCGTAAGTGCTTTTCTCCTCCCTTTATCCCTGACTTTGCACTATGACAAGATACTATTGGCAGAGCTAATGAGAGAGAAGCTCAGGGGCCATATCAGGGGCAACCACAAGCCCATTCTAACCCATAGCAAAACCAGACAAGTTCTGGATTCCTCCCTTGTCGTCAGAGGCTCTGGCTACAGGTTCCCATGTGGGTCTTCTCCCACTTATGTCTATTCATGATTGCAGCTGTGGTGGTAGTGCAGAATGCCACGGTCCTAGACCTGAAGAAGGCCATTCAGAGATATGTGCAGCTCAAGCAGGAGCGTGAAGGGGGCATTCAGCACATCAGCTGGTAGGTGGAGGAACAGCCCCTTCATTGCACTCCTTCCCGAGGCTGGCATGGGGCTGCAGCACCAGCGCTCTGCTAGCATAGTTGCTGCAGCGACCGACAACCATCACAAGAGTGTGCAGATGGGCTGAGGGTGTCCCATGCCCGGTGCTCCTACCTCCGGTGCTCTTCTTTCTAACCTCATTCTGTTATCAGTTCGCCCCACCTGTACCGCTGGATTCTTCACTTGGGCACACCTTTGGCTGTTTTGTCAGGAAGTGGTTTCCCTAATTAGGGAGTACTCTTTCAGCTGAGGCTCAGTATGGTCCTCTATTGCATTAGCCCTGTCACTCTAGCTGATCCTCCTTACAGCTGCCTCAGTCCTGGTACACATATTGTACAGGAAAAAAAGCCCAGATGCCCTGGACCCATAGGGCTATGCACCTCTAGCTCTCGTCCCACTGCTCACTTCTTCCCCTTCAGATAGAAGTACTCCACTTGAGTCTCCCTTGCAGGTCCTACGTGTGGAGGACATACTATCTGACTTCTGCAGGAGAGAAGCTCACAGAGGACAGGAAAAAGCTCCGAGAGTAAGTTCGGGCCATTCTTGAACTCTGAGGGGCAGGTACTCTGCTGCCCTCTAGTATCCCATGCTCTGCCAGAGAGTACAGCAGGAACATCCTCAGCAGCACTAAAACCCTTCCACAAGGAGCTTCAACTAGGCGGTGGGCAAGTAGAGTAGAAGCTTTAGGGCCTGCGCTGCTTCTCACATGCTGAGAGCAGGGAAAGGAGAACAGGCCTGAGGAAAGGCTGCCTGCTGGGGTTCTATGGCCTGGGGTGTGGGCACTCCACCTCTTGGCCTCCCTAATACCACGCTCATCCTCACCTGTCCTTTCCTGGTCCTTTACAAGCCTCAGGTGAGGGGAATCATAATCCTTCATGGGTCGGACATTACCTTCTTTTTCCTTCCCAGCTACGGTATCCGGAATCGGGATGAGGTGTCCTTCATCAAAAAGCTGAGGCAAAAGTGAACCTCAGACAAGGACAACTTTATTCACAATGGTTGAGCTTTTCCCAAGAAGATGGATCCCTCTGGTCATTGTTGGCCTCATAAAAAGGATGTTGGGGTGACAGGGTGCCCAGTGGGAACTGTCAGCCTGGCTCCTGGGACCCTCAGGACTAAGACAGGGTGAGCCTCTGTTCCTCCTTTCCTGTAAACTTGACCTGACCTCTTCCCGACTTAATCCTGGTCACAGGACTGTGGGCCTGGTCTTGTGTGCACAATAAACCTATTTGCTTCATATTTTGAAGCTAGCAAGCCACAGTACCCTGTGTAGGGGGATGTGGATTTGCCCATCACAGAGGGGAAGTCATGGCAGAGAACTGGCACAGGTGAGTCTTAAAGTCCAAGAGACCACACCTGAGTCTTGTGACCATACTACCTGCCTCTTACTGTGATTTTCAGAGCAAGGATTTGCAAAAAAAAGGTAAGCAGCCTTTTTCTGGTTTTGCTTGTGAGGAAACAAAGGCCTGCACTGGCAGTAAGCGTGTGACTCAGGTGTGCCTAGGGCTCCAGCCTCCACTCACAGTGCTCCTGGCAGCAGCTGTTTCCCCAGTCTCAGGGGAAGGGAGGCAGCATGGGGTGGAAACAGAAGCTCCTGGAGATAGAGGTGGGGTGCTCCCCACTGTGGGCATGGAGACATGGTTTACGAGCTTCTCCAAGAAAAGGAGTGGGGCGTGGCAGCTCACACTAGTAATCACAGCACTCGGGAGGCACAGGCAAGAGGGTTGCCATGAATTAAAGGCCAGCCTAGGCTACATGGTGAGTTCAGGGCCGGGCTGACCTACAGAGTGAGACCCTGTTTCAAAAAAACAAAAAAAGAAAAGGAGGCAAATGCACGCACCCAGCTGCCTTCCCTCTTGCAAGCAGTAAGAGAGTCTGTTGTTACATTTGTTCTGGGATTGTGTGGCCAGGGCCTGCAGTGCCTCCCTGCACCGCCCCAGCCAGAAACCAAGAAGGAGACGGCCCTGGTCAAGTTAGTGGCAGCTAAAACGCTCCCAGTCCATTTATTGGCCACATGCAGTGGTTGTCAAGGGACTAGTTAGAAGGTTATCATGGAAATTAGTGTAATAAATGCCTGGCAGTATAAAGGGTTCAACAAAAATGAACAAGGCACAAGAGGTCTGTGTTCAGAAAATGCAAGTCCTGCACGGATGAGGCAAAGTCCTGTATGCCTGTGAGGCTAAGGGTGGCCATGGCCACCAGCGCCCACAGCAGCTCAATGGAGCTGAGCGTCCAGCTCATACTTCTCACAGAACTTGTCGGTGAAGGGGATGCAGGTGAGAAACTCGCACCACTCACAGCGGACGGGGTAGAAGTAGAAGAGGATCACCAGGCCGGCCAGCAGGCCCAGGAAGACCACCTGGAAGATGATGATCTGGCAGCGTTTGCGGTACAGGTCAAACTTGCCGAAGCTGATGTAGGGCAGGAAGGCAAAGGAGAGGAAGAGGCCACTGATGAAGCCTGAGATGTGGGCAAAGTTGTCGATCCAGGGTAGCAGCCCGAAGGCGAAGAGGAAGAGCACCACAGCCAGCAGCTTGAAGAAGGCACGCCAGGGCCGCGCCAGGATCTGCCAGCTCTGGAAGAGCTCCACGAAGAGGCAGGCCAGGATGCCAAACTGCGAGCCGGCTGGGCCCACCTGGGGACAGTGACAGTGGCTATGAGCCAGCCAGGCCAAGCAGCCTCCCTAGGCTCAGTTTCATCTGCCTCTCCCACCTACCTAGGCCCGGAGCACACTGGGACTGAGAACCAGTGGAGATTCTCCAGGCTGGACACTTGTGCTCAGTAAGACAGGGCTCATGCAGGGCCACAGGTACACCCAGAGGCCCCCACCCAGGGATGCAGTATAGCCTTACTTCTGCCCTGTATGGCAGGAAGATGGCACTGGCCAGGTTACCAGTGACACCACTCAGCAGATAGATGATGGCTATGCGGTGCCAGCCTGCCAGTTTTTCCAGATCACGCAGGACAGTCATCTGGAAGCAAACGGACACCAGGCAGTGCAGAATCCTGTGGGGAACAGGGGGTGTGGGGTAGGAGCACTCAGCAGAGAGGATGGCTTCACCACCACCAGCCAACTATTCGTGGAGGCCCTGAGACCGCCTGCCCAGCCCGGTTTCACTTGCCCAGCGTGCAGGAAGAGGGACAGCCACAGGCGGTAGAACTGGTCAGGCACCTCGGGGTTGAGGAAAGGCAGGAGACCACACACATCATCCATGCAATGCACCTGTGCAGAGTGGCCAGTCAGTACCTGAAGTGACTGGGGATGAGGGGAGGGACATGACCTCAGAGCCTACCTGAGAGCAAAGTGTGGCCTCCTCGTGGAAGTAGCCTCTCATGAAGTCACAGTACTCCCGGGAGGTGATTTCACACCTGGAAGTTCAGGCCAGGGTTTGGCTGGTGACACCCTGCCCCTGAGGGACTGCTGGGTCCAAGGACTGAGGCATCTGTTCGCCTACCCAGGCGAACATTTCTGACCCACACACCCACTAACTCACCTTTGTTGGCCTTTTCTCATCCCACAACCCTGTATAATCTTGGGTTATTTCAGAACTTAGCGTTTTGTTGTATTTTGTGACAAGTTATTAAGTTGCCCAAACTGGCCTCCACCTTACACTCTTGTGTTGGCCTCCTGTGGACCCAAGATGATAGGTTGTCCCACCACACAAGCTAAGACTTAGGGAGGGAGAAGTATACAGTGTAGGACAATGAGGTGAGCCCAGAAACACCAGCAGGCACCACACACCTACCTGCCCTTGGTGCCGATGCAGCAGGGCCGGCCTGTTATGACACAGTCCATGTGAGGATGATTGGTGTGGTTCCCAGCACTGTTTTTGGTGCAGATCTGGGTCACAAACAGGGATGAGCTAGATCACAGCCTCCCCTGATGCTTGGCCTCACATCTAGTTTAGGGGCTGAGGCAGAGATGGGCAGTGTGATAGGGCAGAAAATAGGCCTTCCCTAACTGCAGGAAGCCACCATGCCCTGAAGCCTCCGCTGGGTCATCTGCCAAGCTGGAAGAACATTGTCAGCCTTCCAGATCTCTACCTAGATGTCTTGCCCTGCTTGCCTGGAGAAGGCCTTATTGGGCAAAGACCAGGGAAACGGCAGCTAAAACACGTAAGACCCACATGGGAGTCTGGCATCACCAATGGGTACAGTGTGGCCTCACAACCCATATCATGAGCCCCCAAGGATCTGCCCACTCCTCCTTACTGGCCACTTGGTGATGTCTTCTGGCCACTCGTGTGGATCCTCAGAGGAGGGCTCATCACATACCCTGCAGGAGCCCAATACATAGTTTGCTCCAGCCCCTGACACTGGCACTATCCCACCCAGTCCATAATAAGGGGAGCAACCTCAGGGAGATGTGGACAAAGGAGGTAAGATGACAGCCAAGAGGACTGACCTGGGGTCTTGGTGGCAGACAGAGCCAAACTGTCTCTTGTGACCAGCAAGTTCTGGGGCACTGGGATGCCTGGGCCACTTCACCCACACTGCCAGCGTGGACTGCAGGGATACAGGGTCAGCCCTGGTCAGAGCCCAACTCTTGACCAATTTGGTCAAGGGCCTCAGAGTCAGGAGTCAAAGCAAAGCCACAGACCTCCTCCTCTAACTCCACCACTTCACCCCTGAGTTTACATGCCTAAAAGGCACTCACAATCAGGAGAGACTGTGTTACAAGGAGTTTAGCAGCATAATTCCTGTTAGTTTAAAAGCAGCCTCTGTGTCCTATATCGGGAAATGTGAACTATGCACCTCCTTATCAGATGCTAACAGCGTGGGAGGCACACAGCGGACAGAAGCCAAACCAAGACCAAACAGAATGGCAGTAATCATCTAAGGACAGAGGAGGGCAGAAGTGAGAAGTCCTGACAGCTACAAGCAAGACCTACTGCGCCAGGCATGCAGTGTATCAAAAGCCAGGGTAGGAGAACGTGGGGGCTCATGCCTGTAATCCCATCACTCCAGAGGCTGAGGCAGGAGGATTGCCACAAGTTTGAGGCCAGCCTGCACTACACAGTGAGTTCAAGGCCACCCTGAACTCCAAAGCAAGATGCTGTTTCAAAAACCAAAAAATGGGACACTGTGTACAGACACACCGAGCACTCCTCCTCTGAGGTCTGCACGCAGCCCGACCGGTCATTGCGCACGCAGCAGGCCGAGTGCTTCTCCCGCTCCCGGGCAGTGCTGATGAAGCTGTGCACCTGCGGATCCTGGCGCATGCAGGGTGAGAACTTGGCGCCCAGGTGAATGAGGGCCTCCTGCGGAGAGGGAGACAGCAGCTGGGGCCCAGGCCCCCCCAACCTGCCCTGCCAGGCCCCACCCTCAGCCCCCGCCCTCACCGAGCTGGGGCCGATCCAGAAGTTCTCCTGTTGCACGTACTTGACATTCTCGTAAACGCCCCTGTTCCGCAATACCTGAGGGACACACGGGAATTAGACCAGGCTGCAAGGTGGCCTCCGCCTCCCAGAGTGTAGCCTGAGGGGCTCAGGGCCCACAGCCACTCATCTGGGCCCAGGAGCCGGTAAGAGCTCACCGAGTCCACCGTCTCATGCTGCGAGAAGCCCACGGGTGCGATACCATAGATGCACACAGCGAGGATGGTGATGAGCGAGTGCACAAAGGTGAGCCAGTAGGTGAAGAAGGGCCTGCGGGGCACAGCATGAGTCAGTGTCCTCTGCCAGCTGGAGCCCTCACCCTGTGTGGGCCTGTATCCAGCCCCAGCCTCATGCCCACCTGTGGTCATCCATGTCCTCAATCTGGCGCTTGATGTAGCTGTCGATGCGCTTGCGGTAGGTGCGGTTGGTGAGGCGCCCCACCATGCCCAGCCCATATGGCCGCTTCTCTCGGGAGAAGAGCTTCCGCACAGGCACGGCAATGCGCTGGCCTCGTCGTGGCCCCACTGGGCTCACCACCTCCTGTCGAAGCCGCACCTTGGGCTGCGGGGCTGCTGTGCCACCATCCTTTGGCTTCCGCCAGCCACGCTCCAGGGGCCTGGGGGAAGCTAGTGTGTTCACCACCGCCACCCCAGCAAAGCAGAACACCGGTCAGTCTGTCCTGCCCCACTGATGATGTAAGGCAAGCCTATTCCTTAGCAGGAAAAGACCAGCACCCCTTCCAGGACCCACAAGAGCTTCTGAACCTCAGCCATATTGGCCAGGGCATGTTCCTCCTCCCCCTGAGCTTTGGCATTTCCCAGGATACAGTAGGCCTGGGAGCATGCCTAGCCCTGGGTGCTCAGGTCACCAGGAAACCCACTTCACGGCAAGCACTGGAGCATTGCTCACTAGGGACCAGCAGGTCCTGGTCCAGCAAAGCTTCTCCCAGTGGCCCCACCCTGTCTGCTGCACTCACAGCATCAGGTGGCTGCGCTCCAGCTCATTGCGGTCCAGGGCCCCGCCGGTGAGGTCAGCCTGCTCAGGGGCTCGCTCCCAGTCCTTCAGCGTTGCCTCTGATGGGGACTCAAACACCTCATCCGGGTATGTGGACAGCTCCTCATGGAGGACACCTTCCTGAGCAAACACATGAGGTCAGGACGGACACAGGGAGGGAGAAGACAGGGTGATGCCCCAGGTTCTTCTTACCCGGGCAAAGAAGGATGTGTCCAGCTCATCAGGAAATTCCACTGTGTCCTCCTCCAGGAAGCTGGCAGGGGTAAAGCTTCGGCGCTGTGCACGGCGCAACGTGCCATCTCTAACAGAACGGCCCTACCAGCAAGGAGGCAACCTTGGCACCTAGCAGCTGGTTTTGCCCTACCCTCACCTGTGGCCCCTGTACCCACCTTCACTAGTGCTGCGGCTGCCCGGAAGCTCATCTTGGCCACAGATTCGCGCTTGCGTCTCCGAGGGAGCCGGTTGAAACCTGAGCGAGAGCTAGAGAAGGAGCATAGGGAGGCAGCACCTGGTGTGACAGGAGTGTGTGGAGCACTCAGGCCATCTGTGGTGTCATCGGCCTGGCGGAAGGCCCGGCCCCGGGCTAGAGGGTCTATGATCTGGAAGAGGCAAGGAGAGGTTAAAATCAGGAATGGACACACACCATGGTGTCTCCCTCCCCAGCCAGACCCATAGATCCCCCCCAGAGAGCTCAGTCGCTACCTTCTGCTCTTTGCAGGCCCTGGACAGCAACATGACCATCACCCACTCACAGCACCCATAGGAGTCCCTTTCCCTCTCCCTCTCCCTCAGGATACTCTCCCAACTAAAAGATGGCCCTGGGGCAGTCCAGGGACTCAGCCTCCCAACCCACCATAGCTCCTCTTCCCAGGTTATCTATGGTGCTTTCCTGGGACTATCTGATGGCCTTCCCAAACAGGAGCTCCTGAGGGGAGTCCTCTGCTCTGGCTGATGTTCCCAGTCCCAGCTCAGAGAACAGTGAGGGCCGTGGGAGGCAGCAGCAGTAGCGCACCTTCTGCATGCCCAGCTGGCATGGCCCCACATACAGCGGAGGCGGAGTCTCAGTACTGGTCAGCGACACATTGTCCTGGCTAGGTAGGTCCAGTTCTCGGATGACCTGAGGCTTCAGCTTCCCATATCGCTGGCTGCAGTGACGGATGCTTTTGCGTTGCCACTTCTGGGTACTGTCACTGTCTTTGCTCACTCCAAACCAATCAGCTGTCCCCCTGACATGGGAGGGACTCAGTACGAGGCAGCCAGACCTCCTCTTCCCGGGCAGGGGGTCTCAGAGGGCAACTTCCTAGGCAGCATGCTCGGCCCCAGGTCTCCAGGCACTGTGGGGGCTGGGGTCTAGATTGGTAGAATCTAATTACGAGGATAAGTGGGTCCAGCTATACCCCCCCAACAGTAAGCCAACTTCAGTTCCCACTAGAGCATATCTTCAAGCCCTACTCAGGCAGACGGCACTTGGGTCCCCACCCTAACCCTGAGCCCAGGGAAGAAGCTGGCTCCAGGCAGTGGTTGCAACCAGGACACCACAGAACTCAGCAGGTACCATGGGCCACACAGGCTGCCCACAGTCCTAGGACATGCAAAGAAACACTGTGAGCACCTACCCTGAGGGGGGCCCCAGGAGGTGCCAACTGCTCTGGCAGCTCCAAGAGGACACGTGACATGCACACACCAAAAAACACCAACACACTCATGACCTGCCTGAGGTACCTGAGTAGGGACCAAGAGAGCGACTGGCGCTGTGGGGAGGCCCTGTGGGCAGCTCGGGGAGCTGGGAGGGGCAGAGTGTGAACTTGCCCAAAGCGTACCTGTCGGCTGTGAGAAGCCAGCATGTTAGGGTTGGGGAGACAGAGGAGAGTGGGTGTGGAGGGAGCAGAGACGGGTGAGGTGAGAGCAGTCAGGTCCCAGAACAGGTGGCCGGGGTGGCATGGAGACCCAGAAGAGGCGTGACTGAGGTAGGAGAAGCCCATGCCCCATTCTCAACCCTAGGACCCAGAAGGGGTCCTATGTACTGCCTTTTGCCCCCTACCCCAGGCCCTGCCCCCACCTGCAGAACAGCTGGGCCCGCGGTACCTGCGGATGGTCTGTGTGATGGATGTCTGACGCTGCAGCACAGGCCGCCGGGGCTCGTGGTAGGGTGAAGGCATGTGGGCCGTCTCAGCAGGCATGCTCACACTCCGAAGGAAAGCCTGGCGTCTCAGGGGCTGGGCAACAGGGTCATAGTAAGGCGCTGGCAGGGGTTACGCACAGACCCCCACTGGCCAAGGCCTACCTGCAGGAAGCCAGGCTCCTCTGTTGCCGGGGGCACCACAGCCGGGATATCCAGCTTAAGCCAGGGTGGCTTCTTGCGCTGCAGACTGCTTGTACTGTCCCTGTGGGCCTCGTTCATGGTTCCAGGTGGAGTGGAGCAGGCCTGGGGGTAAGGGGTGCCATTCAGTGATGACGCTGACAGACCTCTGAAGACCTACTGTGTCCAGACCAATGAAACAGTGATAACCCTAAGAGCGGGGCTCACAGCTGTCATGTCAGAGCACCAACATGCTCTGCGCTTGCCTTGCTTCTCCCCAGACAGGTCCTCAGAAGAGATGAATCCACCAGGCAACTGTGGGAGCCCCTCTGCTGTGCTTGGCACACACTGGAAGAGCAGGCCAAAATTCCTGTCCTCCCAGCCAGGGTGGTGGTGCCTACCTGGATCCTAGTACTCAGAAGGCTAAGATGGGAGGATTGCGGAGAGTTGAGGCCAGCCTGGGCTACATAGTGAATTGAAGGCCACCCTGAACTACATAGCAAGACCCTGTCTTAAAAAAAAAAAAAATCCTTGGGCCAGAGGGTTAGCTCAGTGGTTCTGGCGCCTGCCTCGCAAGCGCAAGGTCCTGAGTTCGATCCCCCGGTAACCACATACAATGCTGGGCGTGGAGACTCACGCCCACCAGCAATCAACCAGCAATCAGCACCACATACCACAGTGCCGGGTTTGGTGGCTCACGCCTGTCATCCCAGCACTCGGGAGACAGAGATAGGAGGATTGCTGAGTTCGAGGCTTGCATGGGCTACACAGTGAGCTCAGAGCTAGCCTGAACTACAAAGCAAGACCCTGTCTCAAAAAAAAAAAAAAAAATCCTTGCCAGGCTGGGGATTTAGCTCAGTGGTTCAGCATCTGCCATGCAAGTGCAGGGTCCTGAGTTCGATTCCCTGTACCACATACCACAGTGCAGGGTGTGGTGGCTCACACCTGTAGTACCAGCATTTGGAAGGCAGAGGCAGGAAAATTGCTGTGAGTTCCAGGCTTGCCTAGGCTACATAGTGAGTTTAGGGCAAGCCTGAACTACAAAGTGAGACCCTGTCTCAAAAAAAAAAAAAAAAAATCCTTGCCTTGGGGCTTAGACTCTAAATAACAGTAACCCTATTAACAAGTAAAAGAGTACATTAACGCTGGGCTTGGTGGCTCACACCTGTAATCCCAGCACTCAGGAGGCAGAAAAAGGAGGACTGCTGAGTTCGAGGCTTGCCTGGGCTACACAGTGAGCTCAGGGCCAGCCTGAGCTACAAAGCAAGATCCTGTTTCAAAAAAAAAAAAAAAGAGTACATTAAGTAGCATTAAAAGACTCTAAATGTGATAGGGAAAGGTAACAGCAAATTCCAGCTGTTTGGCAGGGGATAGTGAAGCCTCCTGTGACATGACAGCCAAAGGCTTGAAGGTGGCGAGGATGGAGCACAGCTGGACTGTGAGGCCTGCACACACAGGCCAGCGACATGAGGGCTGCACAAGTGCCAGCTCCAGCCCATCTGATCCAGACCTCATTGTCTGAACCACTGAGACTTCTGCCCATAGTCAGAGGCCCACTAACCAGACCACATCCCATACACGGTGCATGCCCAGTCCACTGCAACCAGGCAGTCTATTGCACACAGGAGTTGCCACTCTCAGAGAAGACATGGCTCTCCAGGATGGCACAGCAGCAACGTGGGACGGCCCACTCTTTTGTGCAAAGAACCCTCTGGGAGCAGAAACCATGATGGCCACCAGGTGGCGTGACGTGCCTAGAAAGGGCAGTGAGAAACTGGACAGTGTGGCAAGTGGGGGCTGCATGGCTCACAGCACCAAATCTGCCATGCTGGCACTGGGAGGGATCCAGGCTAGAGAGGTCACGATTCAGTCTGGGCCATCACCGCCTTGCCCTGAGTCTGAGGCAAGTCCTGTCTGGCCTCCTTGGGACGCTTTTCCCCCTTACAAATGACAGCCACTGCAGATCTGCATACCTTTTCTCACTGGAAAGTGGACAGCCAAGAATTTTTGAGTACAACAGGAACACAGATGGGAGTAGGGCTCCCTGAAGTAATACTCGGAGGGCAGGAAACCCAAAATTCCTCAATCACCTCAGAGTATAGATTCAGTGGACCCTGGGCAGTAGCGTGTGAAGATTCCCCACCACCACCACCACATGCCTTCAGAAATGGCCTCTTAGCCCTTTTGCTCACAACTGCTTGGAGAGACGGAGAAGCCCCACCCACCAAATAGAGAGACTGAGGCCTAGGAAACAGAGGCTTACTTTGCTCAAGGTCACAGTCACAGTACTATGCCTAGAGACAGGCTCAGGAGGCTACTCAGAGCTTCTGTATCGACCAGAGAATACCCAAAATAGGGCACATGGCTCCTGTAGGCCTAATACTGACCAAAAAAAGGCCTATGCTACTGGTCACAGTAGCTACTGGTTTTATATCAACCAGACGCAGCCCTAGAACAACGCTCACAGCAACTCCTGGCCCTACACTAACCAGAAACAGAAGAGACAGTAGGAGGGAGTCCTTTGGGGACCTTCGCTCCTTATTCCCACCCTCACATTCCAACCACTTCCCCAAGCTTTGGGTCTCAGGTGGCAGCCAGGGCACAAAGCTTGGAGATGCTCCCCCAACATGCTGCTCAGGGATCTTGCTAGAGGCTGAGTTCCTGTTCTCGACCCTCATGTGGCCTCACTCAGTGTTATGGGCCAAGGGTAGCCTAGACCCAACACTGCTGGGCCCCTGACCATTCTGAACCCCAGTATCAGGGGAGAATGACAGTACCTGTCAAGAACATGTCCTGTTGGGAAGCAGATGAGCCGAGGTTTCTCTGGGAGCTGAACTAGACCAGCCTACCTGACACATACCAAATGCCCAGCCAGGACCTAGATGTCATACATATATCATCTGGACCCAGGTCAGTGTCCTAGGGTAGCCATCTTCCTCATCTTCCCCCATCCCTCTTTTCACAGATTATATGGATTGTAGAAAGGTCAGCCTGCTGGTAAGAGAAGGTTCTTAAGGGCCACCTCTGAGGCTCAGGCACTACTGGCAGAATCTGAAGCAGTATCAGAGGTATTGGGAAAATAGGATGGACTCAGGGTGGGGGGTTCCTCAATCTGCAGAGCTGTAATCAGATCCTTTCAGCTAGGTAAACTGAACCTGTCAGCAGGGACCTGACCAGTCTGTCTGCTCTCCAAGGATGTGTTGAGCCCCAGCAGGTCTAATGCAGACTCAATAGAGACACCCTAGCATTTCAGGCAGGGAAAACTAGTCGGCCTTCAATTCATTCTGGGGGCCACACTGGCCCTGCCATCCAACAGCCACACTTTGCCAGTTTTTCTTGTCTTCAGGAAAACTATGTTGCCAGTAAAGCTGTTTATGGGGCCTAGAAAGGAGCACAGTCAAGAATGGAGACTGGCTGGGCATGGTGGCTCACGCCTGTAATCCCAGCACTTAGGAGGCAGAGACAGGAGGATTGCTGAGTTCGAGGCTTGCCTGGGCTACATAGTGAGCTCAGAGCCAGCCTGAACTACAAAGCGAGACCCTGTCTCAAAAAAAAAAGAATGGAGACTGGATGGGGTGGGAATGGAGGCATCTGTAGGGTGTCAGGAACTGGCCTCACTGTGCCTAGTGCTGCTAGATGGCATCCAGCTGGTGCCTTACTTGGGAGTTCAAGTGATCTTTTATTTTTTTTTTTGAGACAGAGTCTCGCTTTGTAGTTCAGGCTGGCCTTGAGCTCACTATGTAGCCCAGGCAAGCCTCAAACTCAGCAATCCTCTTGCCTCTGCCTCCCAAGTGCTGGGATGACAGGCGTGAGACATGAGATACCATACCTGGCATTTGTGATACATGGTTCTCATTGCTGGTGCACATGAGTCACCAAGCCCAGTATTGTTGTACATCGTTACTGGGATCAAACTCAGAACTTTGTGCTTTAAGCATAAGAACCACTGAGCTAAATCTCTGACCCTTATTTTGGTTTTTTGAGACAGAGTCTTCCTACACAGTTGAAGATAGCCTTGAACTCACTACATAGCCCAGGCTAGCCTCAGATTGTGGCAATTCTCCTGCCTCAGCCTTCTGAGTGCTAGGATTACAGGCTTGTTCCACCAGGCCTGGCAAATAACCTTTGATTCACACACACTCCTGATGCTTTACAGTTGTCCCCCACCCTGCCCCAGTCTGACCTGGGTTCTAGCTCCCCATGCAGACATTCTGCCCAAGCTTGGATGTGTTCCAGGACCTCCAACCACAGTATGAATGAAGCGTTCTCCTCTCTGCTGCCCCCACACTCATCAGACCCCTCCCCCTGGTCTGATACTCCCCAGGCCCATCCACCAAGGCAAAGGCTACCTGGGAAAACCTTCACACACACACACACACACACACAGATCCTCTGGTCCATAGCACCCAGGAGGGACCGGCTCTAGAAGCACCACTGGATAACACTGGTCTATGCAAAGCTCAAGCTATGGGGCCTATCAGCAGGATGGGGGGCATGAGGGACTGCTGAAGGAGATGGGTCCTCAGGTGGGTCACGAAGAAGGAGCTGACTGGCAGGGACAAGCAGAAGCAGGGACAGCACAAGCTGAGAAGGGTGAAGGCTATGTGTGAGCATGCACAGCCCAACTCACTCGGCCCCAGCTGACCTGGGACAAGGCAGAGCTACTCCACTCAAAGGCCACAACCCCTGCCTTAAAACTCTGTCTCCTGGGATGGAAGGAGGGTACAAAAGAACCCATGTGGTTCCAGGACTGGCAGGCGGGGAGATGACACCCACCCTGCTCTTGGTCCTGTCTCCTGCCTGGTACTTGGTTCCTCAACTGGGTCTTAAGTGAGTGGGACTCACAAAGCAGGGGGGAGGAGCAGGCCCAGGCCGGATGAAGCCCAGCCCAGGCCAAGCAGCAGCACACTGCCAGCCCACAGTGGCTCAATGTGCAGCCTCCCCCTGGCACACAGTGGGCTCTTGTTCCCAGACAGTCCAGGGGACTCTCCCTCTGCTGGCCCCAGTATGGGGGGGAACTACAGCCCACGAGGGCCTGACTGCCCAGGGTCACAGCATGAGTCATTCCGCAGCACCAGGAGACGCCCAGACCAGCTTCTGGAACAAAGTGGGAAGTCCTAAGGACCAACGCTGACCATGCAACTGAGTCAAGTTGGGTCACAGAACAGTGGACCCTATGGGCCCTCCAAGCAGCAGGCTGAGCCAACAGGAGCAAGACTTGGGTGCGGCTGAGTGTCAAGGAGGGCCAGGGGAGCCACTCTAACTGCCCTTGGAGACTTGTGGAGGGCGGGAGTGGCTGAATGCAGCTGTGTGGCTAGAGACTAGGTGGGGACGTGGGCTCCTGCTGTGGGATGACTGGGGACACCCCAGCCTGGCACCATGCATGGATGCAGAAAAAGCCAATATATGGGAAAGCCAGTGGAGAGGCCAGGCCAGGGCACCACATACCACCTACAACCCTGATGTCGTCTCTTCTAAAAATCACGGGTTATGGCAGTGCCTGGCACATAGTAGGTGCTCGGTAAGTGGCAGCAGGAAGAGAACAGCCAAAGCTGTAGGTGGGAGCCAGGAGCATGAGAGGATAAGCTGTGGGAAAACTGTAAGTTTGCGCCCTTCCTGGGTGTTGAGTTTGGGAGGGTGCAGTGGACAAGGTGGCCACAGCCAATGTGAAACTGCATTGAGTGTGAGCAGCAACCACGTGTGTGGTATGCACACTCACAGGCGATGGAGGCAGAGCCAGAACCAGAACCAGAGTGAGGCCCAAGCTACACTGCTCAGGGGGATCGCGGCTGCCCAGGGCAGCCGGGACAACAGGCAGAGCCCAGCCTGGGTTACTTTGACCCCTAATCTCGGGCCAAGCCCCAGAGGACCCCCAGGGAGTGGGAGCGCCAGCTGTCCACAACCCCATCCTATTCCTCCACCATAGGCTGTAACCAGCATTGCAAAATGGAATTTTAAGAAGTTAAAAGATTATCTTTTAGAGATAAGCAACTTCTCCATACTTCCTACAGACCAGCATTTCCTCCCCTCCTAAAAGAAGTGAGGAGACAAGCAGATGTCCCTAGGATACCAGAGCCCAGGTTCCTCTCCACCAGAAGGAATCAAAGATTGCTGGAAATGATAAGGCTAGTATGCAGATGGAGGAATCTCCGTTCTCCTCCCCGAGCTGAACATGGCTGGAAATGACAAGGCTGGTGTGGGGATGGCAGTCTCTGTGCTCCTCCTCCCCCTCTGCCCCTTGCTAGAAAGGATCTTTACCCACCGGAATACAGTGAGAGATCACGGAAGCAAATGGGCCCCTTTATCTCCTCGAATAGACACTGGATAATCCTTTTTACCTTTTGACCAAAATACAATGGACTCTTGACTTACAAATTCAATTCATTCCCAAGGGCTGGTTGTAACTCATTGGTCAACTGAAAACTCAGGCTCCTCTTCAGCCTTCAAAGTCTCTTAGCACACAGGGAGATCTCAGTGTCCTCAGAGAGATACTTGGCCCAGGACTTGTCAATTAACCCCATACAAGTAAGGAGGATGCAATGTTCCTTCCAGAACTCTTTATGGGTTAAATCTGTATCTGATACCATCTGGGACTATAAGCGGCCAGCATTTGAATCATCATTTGAATCGTAACACAAGACTTTGGCTGTAAATTAAAATTCTAGTTATAACTCGTTGTTCATATATCAGGCCAGTCGTAACTGTACATGGTCTCCTTGCTGGGAGTGGCAGCATAGGCCTGTAATCTCTGCATTTAGGAAGCTGAAGCAGGATTACCTGGGCTACATAGTGAGTTCAAGGCCAGCCTGAACTATATAGGGAGACCTTGTCTCAAAAATCAAAAACAAGAGCCAGGGAATTGGCTCACTGGCACCAGCACATGCTTTGCAAGTGTAATGTTCTGAGTTGATCCCTGGTACCTACAAAACATACATTTATGTATCTCCTCCTTTGATCTGGTCAGTGAGCAAACAAACCTAAGGATATGAACCTAGGTGGCCAGTGACAACACTGTGTGTGGCAAGGGGAGCTGCCCTGCCTCTTTGCTTCATCTGTAAATGGCACCACGTGGAGAATATGTGCTGGGCCCTTTGCAAACCACAAGATGCTCTCGGCTTTTCCAGGGAAGCCCTCCACTTTTCTGCAGAAAACACAAGTTTTAGTGTGGGGCAGAGCAAGCCTGTGATCCATCCATGGCCTGCACCGCACTCTCTCCCTGTCTCCAGGACAACCTACTAGATCCCTGCCTCCTCGTGTCACCTATCACCTGCCACGACCCCAGATAAGCATGCTGAGGGGCTTCTTTCTACAGGCAGTCTACAGGGGAAGGGACCCCCAGTTCTGGAGGTGGCAGGGACTCCTGACGACAGTACCGCTATAGACCTAATTTGAGAAGGAGGTACACACAAGAGAAACAGGGCCAGTCCTGGGGAGTCCCTGGAGTTACTGATGGCCAGAGTCAAATACCCTGAGCTGCTGTGCTGACAGGACAGATATACCTGGGGGTTAGGAGGCCCCAAAGCTCAGAACAGAGGACCTGTCCAGGTTGTCCAGTTTGAAAGGTTAGGACAAGGACTTAGCTGTACCATCATGGGTGTGACCTGTAAAACTGGACACTCTGGCTCCACTCTGGGGTCCAGCTAGGTCCCAAAGCTGAAGTGTGAGTTGACAGGGGGAAGACCCCAGCACCTGGGCAAAGGGTAAGTCCCTTTGACTGACCAGACACACATGTACACTCGGGTTCGGCAGCTGCTCCCAGGCCCCCAGAAGCAGGATAAGACTGCGGGGGCTCCTGGAGGGGAAACTAAGTCAGCAAAACACCTTCAGTCATCAGAAGCCTGACATCCCTGCATGATACCTGGTCATAAATGACCCTATCCATCTGTCAGCAAGCCTGGAAGGGGTCCTGTGTGGTTCAGAGAGGCTGGTCACTGCCTAAGGGCATACAGCCTGGGAGTTCAGCTGTAACGGGAAGGGTACCATCCGCTGGTGCTGCCACAGAGGTCAGCCTCGGGGTGGTGGAGGGCTGTCAGGTCCCTCTGGGCCACCCCACACACACCGGGGACATCACACGTGAGGGAGGACAACATCATCCCTCAATAGAGCCAACCCACAAAACAAGCAGAAAGAAGCCAAGGGGTCAGATCCTGGGAAGAAAGACTGTCACAGGCACTGAGATGGGGGAACTGGAGCCCATGCCGGGAAGGTCTCTATGGAGGGGGCTGAAGGCCCACAGGAACAACCAGGGGTCCCCTGAGCAATAGCCAAAGCTGGAAAGATCCTAGGGAAAAGCACCAGTAGTTCCTGAAAGTAAGAGACCCCTGAATCCAAGGTCCCCAGGGCTGGGCAGCAACCTCCACCCAGCTCCACAGCTCTTCATCAGCCTGTGCACTGCGAGGCAGCCCAGTCCACAGAGGCAGCATGGAGGGCCTGGGGAGGGGCCTGAGGACCAGGGCCCCAGCAACCAACCACCAGAATTGCCTGCCCTTGCACTATTCTCAGGGAAAGGACCAGCGGGGCCAGAAAGACACTGGTGGCAGGGGGCTCAGCCTCAGGAACCCCTCCAGCCACTGTCAGCTTCTGAGTTCCCAACCTCCTCCCAACCTTAGGGTGGGGACGAGGGGGCTGGGGCTGGCTCCTCGGGGGTGGGGAGAACCCAGACTGGGACGGCCCAGGCTTCTAGCAGGGCTAAACCTGAAAAGCCAGTTTCATCCTAGAATCTTCTCCGGGCTCCAACAGGAAATGGGGGGGGGCGGCTTTCCAAGCACAGGACCATCTGGGTTTAAGGGCACGGCTCGCAGGGAGGGACCCCTGCCCATTCCCCTCTCAGCAGGACACACAGCGGGTCTTCCCTTGATCCCTGAGCACCCTGGGTCGGCTGTCACCGCCCTCGGCGGGGGCCAGTCTCAGCCAGCCTTGCAGGACCCCGCGCAGGGTGGGGTCTTCCGAAGCAGCTCCCAGACGCCCCTCGGAGTTTCAGTGTTTACGGCCGCCCGGCGGCAGGCAGAAGGTCGGGCGTCCAGCCCACAGCTGCTGCTGTTCCTCCCATCCCGCGAGGACACCGGGCCGTCCCGCCCTCCCTCCGCGCTCGCGTCTCGGGGAGGCCGCTCGGAGGCTGGGCCGCCGGGCTCAGCCCGAGGGCTCCGGACCCTCCCGCCCGGGCCGTCCGCGGTCAGGCCGCCGGGACATGCTAATCTGGCCACTGGCTATTTTTGCGGCCGGAGGAGTCAGGAATTCGGGCTGGGCCGCCGCGCCGGGCGCCCGGGAAACTCCGCGAAGGGAAGTCCGGCGCCTGGAGCGGGTTCGCGCCCGTATCCGGATCCGACACCGGACCGGTCGGGCCAAGAGGAAGGCTCGCGGCCGCGCTCGGCGGATGGCCCGGAACCGGAGCCCCGCGCCCGGCCGCCACTCACCGCCGCCGCCGCCGCCGAGCCGGGGGTCCTGGGCGTCCGCAGGGGCCGCCGCCGCTGGCCGGGAGGCGCCCGCGCCGAGTCGCCGCCCGCCCGCCCGGGAATGCCAAGGGGCGAGGGGCGTGCGCCGGGGGCGGGCCCGGCGGGAGGGGCGGCCGCCTGACTCAGGGCTCAGGAATGCGCGCCGCCCGCCGCGGCGCCTCCTCCGGGAAGGCCGCGGGCCGCACTCGGCCCGGGTTCCGCTGGCTGACACCTGTGGCCAGGTCCGAGACGGCCTGGGGGTGCCTGGTGGTCAGCATCGTCCTGGCCCCCCAGCTTCTCCCAGGCTCCAGACCGAGTCCTGGCTCAACTTGTGTCTGAGATAAGGAGAGCCATCCGAGACCTAAAAACCTGTCCGCAGTGGGACGCGGAGTAATCAGAACTCTCCGGGGAGGCTGAGCCAGGAGGATCGAAAGTTTGAACCCTGACTGGACAGTTTAGTGATTTAGTGAGACCCTGTTTTAAGCGGTCGGGGTATAGTTCAATATAAAGTCCCTGGGTTCAATTCACAGGACCTGTAAAAACAGAAATTTAGTGAACTCCTGCTTGGTGGTAGAGTACTTCCGTGGCACGCAGTCTTGGGTTCAATGCCCAGTTCTGCCAAAGAAAGAGAGTGACAAGCCACTTATCCCACCCCCTCCGAGTCTCAGGCTGCGCTGTTTCCACATACACCCAACACACATGCATCCTCACCCATTCCCTTACACACAACATGTTCACACTGTTTACACAGACTTTCACGCACCTACTCGGGGACACATGCATGGATACATTTACCGCACTTGGCATTACACCTCTAGACCTATTAGTGTTTTTACACACTCTCACACCCACATCAAAGCAGTTTCCTGTTCCCTGGACTCCCTACCCAGGCTTCTCACAAGCTACATACCTCTGAGCACACTGAGCAGAGTGGCATCACTGTTCCTTGTCCTTGGCCTTGTGCCCCATAGCACCCCTGGGAGGCTCATCCGTGCTGAGCTGGACACAAATGGCCCGTCTGCTTTCAACTTTCAGCCCAGGCTTCTCTAGAATCTTCTCTTCTGACCCTAGGTGCAGGTGTCAGAGTACAGGCAGGATTGTCCAGGAGCTGCTATGGGGGCAGGGGTCACGCTTCTACTGAGTACTGGTTCTGAGGGTTCTGTCCTGGTCACCAGTCTTAGGGATGTGCTATAAGCCCTTGGAATTGACTTGCTAACTCCAAAGCTTACCAAGCTGCATCCAGTGACTGACTACAGCCATGTCTTAAACATAAAGTTGACAATTTGAACTAAATGTGATGTATATGGAGTGGCAGGGCCCAGAGTCTAGGCAATGCTCTTCTGCCTGTATCAACCACAGGACAGGGTGCCGTGGACACAGAGCCCTTGATGAACACAAGCAATATCGGCACAATTCTTTCATAAAGGGAGAACCTGGAAGCTTGGGATGGGATGGAAGAGACTCCTTTGTTGTGGAGACTACTTACTGATGGTGCATCAGGGACAGAGCAGAAGGAAAGCTAGGCTGTAGACGTTTAGGGCTCCTGGAGCCCATGTATAACCCCCTTTCCTTTATGCCAGACCCAGGGACAGAACAATCTCCATACCTAGCATTCTTGAGCCCTGTCAGGATAAGCAGGCACTGGATGCCCAGACTGGGCTGGCTGGACCAGTGGTAGTGTCTTCTATGGCAAGCTAGGGACTAACCTTGTCTCCAAAATATGCCACAGCTGGACACTTGTTGTCCATACATCCTTTTCTGCAGTGAATACCACCTAGAACCACTCCTAGACCCAGAGATTCACCCTTGGCAACCAGGAGCCACACACTGGTCCAGGGCTGTCCTCCAATGGAAAAGAATCCGCCAGGGAAGGTGTTCACACCTGGGTAGACCAATTCCCTCCAGGTTCATACCTCCAGGGTTCTCTTGGCTCCCAAATTTGGGTGGGATCTGCAGCAGACCCTCTGGCAAACCCTACTCTCAAGCTTCTCACAGGTATGGCTCCCAATGCCATGACTGACCTGGCAGGCAGATCCCTATCCCAGTGTTTGTGTCTAGGAATCCCTAGGTTCAGCCAGCCGTGGTGTCCTGAGCAAGGGCATTAGAAGGAAAGTAGGAGTGGAAGAGGAGAGACACATGTGCTCAGGCCTGTAACCCAGTCCACACAGACACATGTCATGTGTGTGCTGCCTGCTTCCTACCCTCCTGCCTTACATTCTGATGGAGGAGACCTTAAGTGAACCCAGCCCCCCCCCATCCTTTATCTGCCCTAAAGAAATGAAGGTCAGCTTCAATTGCTTAGCACAACTAGCACTGGTGGATAGATGTTTGAAGGATGGATAATACTATCTACACTGGGTCTAGTGAAACTTGCTCCAGGACATGAGTGGGTAGAGCCCTGGCCAGTATGAGAAGTCTTGAGAACTACCTTGAAATCCTCAGCTCAGGTTCTGGGCTGCAAGTAATCACCCTAGGAGGCCCTGAAGAGATCAGAAAAAACTGCCCCTATTTGGGGAGCAATGATTCAGGGTCCAATCCTTGGCTATTGGAGGAGGAAGCAGAAGTGGGCCAGTCTGGTCCAGGCTGAAGCTACAGGTATTTCTGAGGCAGCTGTCCCCTCCCCATGTCCTGGGCTTAGCAGAGTTCTTAAAAGTTTCTAGGTCCAGAGAACAGCAAAATTGGCAGCATAATCCCTAGAAGGGAGGATGCAACCATTACCCCCCCCCACACACACACACACAGGTGATAGTGGCTGCCTTCACTGCTCTAGGAACCGATGTTTCCCACCCTCAGGGCCTACCAAATACAAAAGGCCACAGAGGCCTCCTAAGAAATTGCTGGAAGGGTCTTCATGCAGCACAGAACCCCCACTGGCTCCAGCCACTTCTACTTTGACAACTATCAGTCCATCCCCAAGTGGGACAGACGTCTAAGTCAGTGTGTTGAGCCTCTGCAACAGTGAGGCTAATCCTGAACCTTTTGTCTGTGGCCTTTTGAGCCAAGGACTGAGAGCCACACTCTCCACAACAACAGGCGGCAGTTTTCTGTTCACCCCAGCTTTGAAACCTTCTGCAGCCTCCCTCAACTCCACCTCCTACTGACACCTTTGTTTTTCCAACAACCCTCCCCAGCCCAGCATCAGGGCACACTGAGGATACTAGAGGCCCAGGGGCCCCTCTTCTCTTCTGATACCACCTCCTGCCCCTGGCCAGCCTGCCATCCTGCCCTGCAGACAACAGGGAGAAAGCCCAGCCCACCACTTCCAGCCAGCTACAGTGGGACCTTACACCACAGACCAGGAAGTGGGGGGCGGGGCTGAGATTGCACAAGCCCCTCACTCAGGCCAAACATCTGGAGAAGTGGGATGCTGGCGCCAGTCTTACCTCGTTCTCCTGGGGCACAGCCAGGCTGCCCACTACATGGAATGAGTCTTTCCCTGTTCATCGGAAGGTGAGGATAAAAGAGCCCTTCAAAATGTCCACAATTTTCACTACACCCATTCTCCCTTTTACTTCATTAGGAGCACAAGTGCCCAAAAGGGGCCTCACTTTCCCTCCTAGATTTTGAGGGGCGAGGGAAAACTTTTCCCACAGGAAGGGGGAGTCATTGTATGGGCAGAATGGCTGTAGGGGATAAAAGAGGAAGGGAGTGGGAGCCACATCCATGCCTGTCTCATTAACAGGGATTTATGACACATTGTCCCCTCCTCCAAACCCCGGAAGCCCCTGAAAAACAGCACACAGTGCCACAAATAGCTGGGTGGCTTCCAGCAGGCAACAGGCAGCCACTGCCCCTCCCTCCAGACAGCAGGCAGCAGGCAGCAGGCAGCAGCACTGGTTGCCTTCCTTCCTAAGAAGTCGTGATTGGGCCCAGGCCGGACAGAAGAGAAGTAGTAGAAGACTGGGGTCCTGCTTGATGGCTTTACATAGGATCATGTGCCCCTGCATTTGATGGTCCCAGCCTCACAGCCCATCCCTCTGTGGTGCCCAGCACTTCCCATGGGGCACCTGGTTGCTTTCTGAGGTTTGTGGGGTACTTTCCCAGAGTCAGGGTCCCAGCAATCGCTGTTCAGGACAAGCCCCTCAAGAGTTTTTACAGGACAGGGGGGTTGTGGGTTGTAGGCCTATGGAGGGTCTTTTAGACCCAGGCAGACCTTAGAATTGCAAAGTAGGGTGGAGGTAGCTTGGTGAACTCCTTCCTCAGCCCTTCCTTCCCCTGGGTCAGGCACTGTCCTCTCCATATTACTCGGCCTTCCTGGGGAATACCAAGCTGACTTGGAAGTCACAGGCAGGACGAGCACCAGGAGCAGGGTTTTGGGGTAAGTATTAAGAGTGTAGGGCGGCTGGCGCCAGCCAGGTAAATATTCACAGGTCCCCATAGCACTAGTCTTGCCCTCAGCCCTTTGAGGAGGCTGGCCATCTCCGACGGCCCCACTCAGGTCGTGGGCGAGTTCTTCTCAGTATCCCTGGGCTACTGAAGGGGTGGGGGATCCACTGCAGTAGTAGTTAAATCCCCGCTGCTCCCTCTTTGTTTCCTACCCCAGCCGCGGGGCAGGGCCTCCGAATAGGCCAAGCGTCTACTTCCTGCCTCCTCCACTCGGCGCCCAAGGTCCGCAAAAGCAACCCCTCCCTCACCCCAAGGTTCGGCTGCAATCAGCCTTCTGTACGACTTTGGCCGAAGCCTTCACCAGGCACGTCTTCCAACCCGGGATCTTCAAGGGCCAACTCCAGGCGCTTGTCTCGTGGCCCACCGGGGATGAGTGGGCTCTGCGCCTGTCAGGTGGGTCCCTGGGGCGAGGTCAGGCCTGCGGACCCCGCTGCCTCCGCGCCTCGGACTTGCTCGCAATCAGCTGAGCCCGAGTTTGCCAGCTGGAGTAGCGGATGGGAAGGAGGAGCCGAGAGGCCCGGCCCCGCCCCCCTATTCCTGCGCAGGCGCTGGCTCCGCCCCCAACAGGCGCTTCCGGGCAGCGATTGGGAGGCGCACGACAGGTCTCAGGTGAGTTCGCTGTACCAGGACTTAAGGGGCTTCTGGGAGGAGGCTTTGAATGACCCGATGTCGTGGGGTGGGCCAAGACCAAACCGGGTAAGATCGGGTCGCAGCGTCGCGCAGTCTGAGCCCTCGGCTGCCTGGCACAAGGGGCCAGGCTGCAGAGACGGTAACGTCAGCGTCCATTCCCGGCTGACTGGCGATCTCGGTCCAACGTGAACGTCAGCACAGATGTTAAAAATAATGAGTTTTTCTTGTGTACGGCTGAAGACCAGCCCTGGAGCCGCCCCACCACTCAAAGATCCCCTTGGTCTCCTCGTTCTTCTTGGCCTCACAACAGCTGAAGATGTGTGATCAGATTTCCCTGGCCTTGAGAACCTCGCCCCTTAGATTTCTTGTTCTCCTAGCTCCTAACTCTAATATACTGGGCAGTGAGGCAGCGGGTACTTATTAGGGACCCGCAGGGGTCATTTCCTGAGCGCTTGGGTTGGGGCCTGGCAGATACTCACCCACCTGTATGTGCCAGGCCTTCTGGGCCATTCCCATGCATCCGGCAAGTGGGAACCTTGCTCTCCTATCAGCCAGATAGTTGAGAGGTGGAACCTAAGTCTGTTTCTCTGCCAAGCTCTGTCCAGGTCTTACTCAGGTCAGGGCTGTGTTTTTAAATTCCTCCCCAAGGTTTGATACAAAACAGCAGGAGTCCACAAACAAGCTGAGAAATTTGCTTTAGGTTCGCATAAATCAATAGGAATGGTAAAATCCTAGTCCTCATGTTAAGCATCAACTATTTCTTCCCCAGGTCTTCCAACCCAAGTACCCACAGTGTGCATTTTCTCTGTGTGCAGGGGATGTGGAACAGAGTGGCCACACTGCCACTAGCAGCAGCCCATCATCACCTGTGATCATTTCCTTAGGCCTCCTAAGGTTGAATAATATGAGATGGGTACCCCCACTTTGCTGTTGCAGACACAGCAGTCACATCTCTTTTTCTTCTTCTAGTACTAGGGACTGAACCCAGGGAGTACTGAGCTATATTCCTATTTCACCCCCTTCCTGTTTTATTGATACATGGTCTCACTGTGGTGCTCAGTCTGATTTTGTACTTATGGCAATCCCCCTGCCTCAGCATCCTGAGTGCTGGGATTAAAGGTGGACACTACTGGGCTGGGGATTTAGCTGTTTCCAGGCGGCCTCAAAGGCACAAGGTCCCGAGTTCTATCCCTGGTACCACATACCACACTGCTGGCAGTGGTGGCTCACACCTATAATCCCAGTACACAAGGCAGAGGCAGGATGATTGCTGTGAGTTCGAGGCCGGCCTGGGCTACAAAGTGAGTTCAGGACTAGCCTGAACTTCAAAGCGAGACCCTGTCTCAAAAAAAAAAAAAAAAGTGGATAGTACCATGCATGGCTTTATAGTTCCAACCCCTTTTAAACCTTTTTTTTTTTTTTTTTTTTTTTTTTGAGACAGGGTCTCGCTTTGTAGTTCAGGCTGGCCCTGAGCTCACTATGTAGCCCAGGCAAGCCTGGAACTCAGCAATCCTCCTGCCTCTGCCTCCTGAGTGCTGGGATTACAGGTGTGAGCCACCATGCCAGGCACTGTGGTATGTGATATTGATTGCTGGTGGGCGTGAGTCACCACGCCCAGCATTGTATGTGGTTACCGGGATCAAACTCAGGATCTTGTGCTTGCGAGGCAGGTGGCAGAACACTGAGCTAAATCTCTGGCCCTTTTTTTCTTTTTTAGGTTGTTTTTTAACCCAGGCTAGCCTCGAACTCTAGGTAATGCCCCTGTTTCTGCCCCTTGAGTGCTGGGATTACAGGCATGAGCCACCACGCCTGGCTTTTTTTCTTTTTTTAAAACAAGGTCTTACTGCCAGGCGTGGTGGCTCACGCCTGTAATCCCAGCACTCGGGAGGCAGAGGCAGGAGGATTGCTGAGTTCAAAGCTTGCCTGGGCTACATAGTGAGCTCAGAGCCAGCCTGAACTACAAAGTGAGACCCTGTCTCAAAAAAAAAAAACAAGGTCTTACCATGTGGTTCAGACCAACCTTGAACTCATCATATAGCCCAGGCTGGCCTCGAACTCAGTGATTTTCTGCCTCAACCTCCAGAGTGCTGGGATTTCTGTTGTGTACCTCCATGCTTGGTTCTTTTTTAATATTTTTGAGACAAAGTGGCCTTGAACTTCCAGTCCTCTTACTCAGCCTCCAGACTAGCTAGAATTATAGGATGTGCCATTGTGCCTGGCCTCATCTGTTCTTGGAAGTCCCTGAGCCTAATTCACCACACAACTATCTGTCCCTTCCTACTCCCATACTTAATTTGTTTTTTTCCCATTACAGTTTTCCCTAAAGGATGAGGCAAAAAAAGAAACTGACAGAGGCAGTGCATCACCAGAGCCCAGCAGACATAGTTTGGATGCCTTTCTCCAAGAAGGCTTGCTTGAGACCACCCTTAACCCTGGCCTCCCAACGCAGCATCTATTTCTCTCAGAGTCCGAAGAACAACTCTGCCAAACTGGGGTCAGAGTTTTTTGACCAGCCAGCAATCTCCCTGGCCCGGGCATTTCTGGGACAGGTAAAGTACATGCATCAATACGGTTTCTGCTGAAGTGTTAGTCACCAGGCAGGCATCATGCACCCAGCCATCTTACTGGTGACTTGGCCCTTGCTGACCTACCTTGTGCTTATGCAGGTTGCTGTTTTGCTTGCACTGGTCCCTGGATAGTTCATCTCAGAGACTGGGGTCTCTGGAAAGAATGAGGAGTTGCTAGTGCTATTGGCTCTGGTGGAGGCTGGGCAGCCACTGTCAATCTCCTGAGCAGTGATGAGAATTCTGGTTGTTGGCCTTACCCACCTAGGAAACAGGAGCTTTGTCTCTGTTCTGCCTGAGACAACCCACTTCTCCCTTAGGACAAGTTACTTGCAAGGACTCTGAATAGTGTTGGACTCTGCACTTGGTTTTTTGGTGGTCCTGGGGATCAAACTGAGGATTTTGCACTTGCCAGGGGCAGGTGCAGTACCACTGAGCTACATCCTACATCCCCAGCCATGACTCCTGCTTTTTTTTTTTTTGAGACAGGGTCTCACTTTGTATTTCAGGCTGGCCCTGAGCTAACTGTGTAGCCCAGGCAAGTCTTGAACTCAGCAATCCTTCCATTTCTGCCTCCTGAGTGCTGGGATACAGGTGTGAGCCACCATGCCTGTCATTTTGTATGTAGTACTGATTGCTGGTAGGTGTAAGTCACCACACCCATATTATTGTATGTGGTTACTGGGAATCGAACTCAGGACTTTGCGCTTGCTAGGCAGGTGTAGGAACCACTAAGCTAAATCTCCTGGCCTGACCCCTACATTTTTTTAATTAAATTCTTTATTGGTACAATTTATATACATCTCAAAATCACATATAACATTGGGAAATTTGTACCAGTATATGCCACAAGTTAATTCTCATTTTTACCTATATCCCTACCCTCTCCCCCCTTTATACATGCTCTTTTATTTTCTTTCTGTATCATATTTATTCCTTCCCCTCATCACATTCCCACACCAAGTTTCCTATAGAAACTGACCCCTACATTTTTGAGGGGCCACCTTTGTCCACCTCAGCTCTGAATATGGTATACCTACTGGGGGTTGCTTGTATCATTAGTGACAATTTTAAAAAATTTTATTGGTACATTTTACACATACATTATGATCACATTGAACATTGAGAATTTGTACCTGTACTTGACATATCTTGATTCTCATTTTTTCCCATTCCTTTGGCCTCCTTACAGTCCCCAACCCTTCTATATGCATAAACTTTGTTTCCTTTTTTTATCATCAAAAAATTTTCCCCTTAATCCCCCCTTTCCCTTTTTCCTTTGAACATTTTCTTCCTATTTCACCATACTTATCATACATTTTGGAACTCATTTACACTTTCAGTTTCTCAGAGAAATGATACAGTATTTACACATCTGTGTCCTAATTCATTTATGAGTATCCATTTGAGTATAAAGGACTCTAATCATTCTTTATGGCTGAGTAAAACTCCATTTTATTTTTAAAAACCACATCTTTATCCAGTCTCCTGTTGATGGGCATTTGGGCTCTATTATTTAGCTATAATTTAGCTATTGCAAACTGAGCTGCTATACATGGGTGCAGATATGTTGGTGTGGTACGATGCCTTTAATTCTTTCATGTATATGCCTAGTGGAGGAATAGCAGGGTCAAATGGGACCTCTAATCCTAGCTTCTTTAGGAATCTCTACACTGATCTCCACAGTGGCTGCAGCAGTCTACATTGCCATCAACAGAAGTAGTCATAGTGGATATCCTTGTCTCCTTGTCTTGTTCCTGACCTTAGCATGAAAGCTTTTTTTTTTTTTTTTTTTTTTTTTTTTTTTTTTTTTGCTTTTTTGGAGACAGGGTCTCGCTTTGTAGTTCAGGCTGGCCCTGAGCACACTATGGTGCCCAGGCAAGCCGCCGCGAACTCAGCAATCCTCCTGTCCCTGCCTCCCGAGTGCTGGGATTACAGGCGTGAGCCACCACGCCCGGCATTATATGTGGTTACCGGGGATCGAACTCAGGTCCTTACGCTTGTGAGGCAGGCGCCGGAACCACTGAGCTAACCCTCCGGCCCAAAAGCTTTTTTTTTTTTTTTAATTTTTGAGACAAGGTCTTGCTTTGTAGTTCTCCCCACAGCCCTGTCAGCATTTGTTGTCAGTTGATTTCTTGACAGCAACCATTCTTTGTGGAATGAAACAGGATCTCAGTATTGTTTCCATCTGCATCTCTTGAATGATTAGCGATGTTGAACACTTCTTCATATGTCTCTTTGCTGCCTTTACTTCTTCATCTGAAAAATGTCTGTTCATTGCAGATGCCCATTTTTGAATTGGGTCTTTAAATTTGGGGTTGTTTTTTTTTTTTTGGGACAGGGTCTCGCTTTATAGTTCAGGCTGGCTCTGAGCTTACTGTGTGGCCCAGGCAAGCCTCAAACTCAGCAGTCCTCCTGTCTCTGCCTCCGAAGTGCTGGGATGACAGGCGTGAGCCACCACACCTGGCAAGGGGAGGTTTTTAAAAGTTCTTTATATACCCCAGATAGTAGTCCTTTGTTTGAGGAACGCTGGTAAAATTTATTTTCCGTGTTGTAGTTTGTCTTTTTGCTCTCTTGGTGATTTCTATTGCTGTGCAGAAGCTTTTTAATAAGATGAGATCCCAATCAATTCTGCTAGTTCTTGTGCTGATGAGGTTTTGTTCATAAAGTCTCCCTATGCCAGTGACTTCAAGAGTTCAACGTAACCTACCTTCCAGCAGGTTTAGTGTTTCTGTTTTAATATTTAGGTCTCTAATCCACTTTGATTTTACTTTAGTGCATGGTAAAAGACAGATCTAGCTTTAGTTTTTGGCAGGTTGAAAACCAGTTTTTCCAGCATCATTTGCTAAAGATGCTATCTTTTCTCTATTGAGGGAGTTTGGCACCTTTACTAAACATGAGGAGGGTTAGTATATCTGGAATTGTTTCTGCATCTTCTAGTCTGTTCCACTGATCCTTGGGGCTGTTTCTTTGTCAGTACCATTGTTTTTATCACAGTGGCTTTGTAGTATAGTTTCATAATTGGGGATTATAATACCTCTTCTGTGTCCTTGTTGCCTAGAATTGCTTTTGTTATTCTAGGTCTCTTCTGGTCCTGGATGAATTTTTAAATTATTTTCTCTAGCTCTGTGAAATATGCTACTAGGATTTCAATTGGGACTGCATTGAATCTATATAGTAGTTTTGGCAGTAGGGCCTTTTTTTTTTTTTTTTTTTTTTTTTGAGACAGGGTCTCGCTTTGTAGTCCAGGCTGGCCCTGAGCTCACAGTGTAGCCCAGGCAAGCCTCAAACTCAGCAATACTCCTGCCTCTGCCTCCTAGTGCTGGCATTACAGGAGTGCTGGGATTACAGGCCTGAGCCACCACGCCTGGCATTGTGGTATGTGGTATTGATGGCTGGTGGGCGTGAGTCACCATGCCCAACATTGTATTTGGTTACCGGGGATCGAACTCAGGACCTTGCGCTTGCGAGGCAGGTGCTGGAACCACTGAGCTAAATCTCCGGCCCAGTAGGGCCATTTTGACAATATTCGTTCTTCTTAACCAGGAACAAGGGATATTTTTAATTTCCTGATATTCTCTTCAATTTCCCTTTTTAGAGTGATGTAGTTTTCAGAGTAGAAGTCTCACCACCTTTGTTAGATTGATTCCTAGATATTTCACTTTTTTGGATGCTATTGTAAAAGGAATTATTTCCCCAATTTCTCTCAGGAACCTGTTGTTTGTATATTCAAAGGCTAATCAATCTGGACATTAAGTCTAGAAGTCTTTTGGCAAAGTTTTTAGGATCTTCTATATACAGTATCATGTCTTCAGCAAATAAGTTTAACTTTTCCTTTCCTATCTTCCTTTTCTTTCTCTTGTCTAATTGCTGTGCCTGTTTTCAGCACTATATTGAAAAGAAGTAGTGATAGTGAATATCCTTTTCTCCTTGTCTTGTTCCTGACCCTAGCATGAAAGTTTTTTTAGTTTTCTGAGACAAGGTCTTGCTTTGTAGTTCAGGCTGGCCCTGAATTCACTATGTAGCCCACACTAACTTTGAACTCATAGCAATCCTCCTGCCTTTCCTTCCTGAGTGCTGGGATTACAGGCATGAACCACCACTCTCAGCATTGTGATATTTGGTAGCAGGGATTGAACTTGGGACCTTACACTTGCCAGGTAGACGCCAGAACCACTAAGGTAAATCCCTGGCCTGAGGTTTCAGTTTTTGACCATTTAATATGATGCTGGCTGTTGGTTTTTCATAAATAGCTTTTATCGGGTTGAGATAAAGTCCATCTAGTTCAGTTTTCTGTAGGGTTTCATCATGAATGGGTATTGGATTTTGTCAAATGCTTTTTATGGCTCTACTGAGATGTTCGTATAGTTTTTGTCCTTGAGTTTAATATAGTTTATTACATTTAATGATTTATGTATGTTGAACCATCCTTGAATCCCTGGGTTGAATCCAAGTTGGTCAGGGTGTATAGTCTTCTTGATGATCCTCTGTATTGTTTGTTAGTGTATTATTGAGAATTTTTGCATCTGTTTTCATTAGGGAGATTAGCCTGTAGTGTTTTTTTTTTTTTTTTGTAGTTCTCTTTTTTGGTTGGGTCTTTCTCTGCTTTTGGAATCAAGATAATGGTTGCTTCAAGGATGTATTTAGGAATATTGTTTCCCTTTCAATTGCATTAAAGAGTTTGAGTAATATCATTAGCTCTTCTCTAAAAATCTTGTAGAATTCAGCAGTAAAGCCATCAGGACCAGGACTTTTGTCAGTAGGTTTTTTAGTTTGAGTTTCAGTTTTATTAATTGATATTGAGGTGTTTAGCATTTTTATATCTTCATTCAACTTTGGAAGTTCATATGTGTCTAGGAATCTGTCCATTTTTTCTATGTTTTCTAGCTTGTATTAGCGACAAATTTAGACATGACAGGCCACTTTTGGGTTGCCAGCATCAGAATTTTCTTGGGGCACCCACCTTCTTACTGTGTGGTTCATCATGCCAATGCTGCCTTTTCAGTGGCTCCTGTGGGTCCACACAAGTCAGGATCTAGGGTCTGCCAGGCACACTTGGAAAGGAAGCAGGGACCACTCCAGGCTTACCTTAGGGTGGCCTGTGGCCAGCCTGTCAGCATGTGTGCACAACTATGGAGTTTTGGCTGGCTCTGCCAGAACACCACTAAGTATTGTTCTGGGACACCGAGGCCTGACTTTCTGGTTCTCAGAGATTCCCTGGCTTATCTGTCCTTTAACAAGCCTATTTTTAGATTAAAATAGCCCATAAAAGTGAGTTTTTGTGACTGATAGGAAAATTTGTGCCAAGAATTAGGCACAAAAAGGAACAGACCCTAATCTAGTAGAGAAGGATCAAGGTTCTATTCCTGTGAGGATGCTTTCAGGATTCATAGGATCCTTCTGAAACACCTTTATAATGACCATTTTTGCAGTGACAACACAGCACATGGAGCAGGTGTAACCCAAGACTGGGTTAAGGGCCCAAGGCAGTGACAGTAGCACAATCAGTCTGCGTTCAGTATCCTCAATGTGTTATCATTTCCCCCTAGGCCCCTGCCTACTTGAGCCTGTGGTGAAAAAGATGATGTACAGCAGAGAAGAGAAGGGACACTGTGTGTCCCTTTGGAGATGTGAGAACAGAATGAAGTCACCAGGGGGACTGCTCCTTCTGAGTACCTGCAAAGATGGGATGGGTCCACCCTTTCTCCTTGAGATAGTCGGCCACGCCCCAAGAATTCACTTCTCTCTTCAGCACTTTGAATACCTGCAGGGATTTCAGGTTTTTCAGCTAGGCATTGACCCTCTTCATTCCTCCACCCTTTCCTGTTATACTGACCTTCAAGGCATCATGGGCCTACCCATGCAGAAGCAAAGGCAGTTTAACTGTCCAACTGATCTAAGAAATGGGCAAGTGCTGTGGATGTGCCTGTCTGTGAAGTTCTACTACAAACCCTGGTTTAAGCAGTCTGGGAGCTTCAGGCACTAGGGTGGGATGCTGGCCATTCTGTGGTCCAGGCAGTGGATTGCAGAGCAGCTGGCCTTACAAATGGTGGCCAGGAGCTGGATGGGAAGGGCTCTTCATGGCTACTCGATTAGGCCAGGTTGGGGATACTCTGGAACATCCTAGGAGGCTCCTGTGGACCTGTGCCTTCTACACTCCCTGACATCGTCCTGAATATTTATGGTCCCTTAAGGGAAACTGGGGAAGGAGGTGGGGAAACAGAAGGTCTCACTGAGAGGACCCGAAGGTTGACCTTCACAGAGCATGCTCAGTGAATCAAGTCCTGGCTAGAGCTTAATGTGGCCGCAAACTGTGGTCAGGACCTTTACTGAAAAGGGCGTAGAGTCTAGGTTTTTCATTTGTTTGTTTACTTTTTTGATACTGAGGATCAAACTCATGACCTTGCTTGGGTGTGAGGCAGGTACCAGAACCACTGAGCTAAATCCCTGGCCTGTGACTTTTAGTTTGATGGTCAAGCAGTGCTTGTGGCCACTACAGTGGCATTGAGGTTCTGAGCAGGAGCAAGAGAAAAAGCAGAGTGGAGGAGTCAGGTGGAAAGGCCTGGTACATCTTGAGTTGGGGGGAGCAGGTCCAGTGGGGACTGTTAGGTATGTGGAGCCCCATCCCTTCTGGTCCTGAGCAGACTTGATTGTCCACAGGTCCTTGTCCGGCGACTTGGTGATGGCACAGAGCTCCGTGGCTGCATTGTGGAGACTGAGGCATACTTGGGACCAGAAGATGAAGCTGCCCACTCAAGGGGTGGCCGGCAGACCCCCCGCAATCGCAGCATGTTCATGAAGCCTGGGACCTTGTACGTGTACCTCATCTATGGCATGTACTTCTGCATGAATGTCTCTAGCCAAGGTTAGTGGTGTTGGGCATAAGGGAGCAGAAGGGCTGGCAGAGCCCCATCACCGGAAGCTGGGGAGGCCCTAGAAGGATGGGTGGGCAGATATTTGAGCAAGGAGCTACCACTGCCATGGTCAAGTTTAGGTATCAGGAACTCTGGCTGCAATGATTGGCCATCTGCCCACCCCATACTTTCTAGCCAGTCCCAGCATCTGGGCTCTCTCTATCTGCTCCCAGATGAGCAAATGCCAGGGGCAGCCAGTGAGGAGCTCATGGTCTGGCATGTTACAGGGTCACACATTTGTTGAATAATTATAAAGTAGACAGCTGGGCATGTCCAGTCCAAGAGCCTCAGGGGCTAGAGAACTCAGAAACTGCAGGGCTGGCCCAATGGCTGGTATACAACAAATGTCGTGTGAAACACTGGGTAACTGGCATCAAAAAATGGTGGGAGGTCCAGGGATGTAGCTCAGTGGTGCTGTGTGCCTACTTGGCAAGCAAAAGTTCCCAAGTTCAATCTCTGGTTAGACTTGCACACACACACACAAAGATGGTAGGGGAGGCCAGGATTTAGTTCAGTGGTGCTATGTCTGCCTCATAAGCACAAGGTCCTGAGTTCAATTCCCTGGTGCCACCGCCCAAAAAAAAGATGGTGTGAGCCCTTCCTAGATGCCCATTATTACACCAAGGAGTTGATCTGAGCTTATTATAAAGAAACTAACTCTCTCACAGGAGACATGGCTACACTCAGGAAGAGATAACCCAGAAATACTTGGTGCGGTAGGCAGGGGAGAAGCCCAGTTTTCTGGGGCACAGTAAACAGGGCAGAGGCAGAAATGTGACCTGTTACTTTCTGAACATGTGGCCAAGATGCCCCAGAACATCTAGGTTAGGAGACAGGGGCCGCATGTGGCTACAGATGGTCAGGTTGGGCTGGGCGTGGTGGCTCACGCCTGTAATCCCAGCACTCGGGAGGCAGAGACAGGAGGATTGTTGAGTTTGAGGCTTGCCTGGGGCTACATAGTGAGCTCAGGGCCAGCCTGAACTACAAAGCGAGACCCTGCCTCAAAAAAAAAAAAAGAAAAAAGATGGCCAGGTTGGGTCATCTGGGGGAGGAGGACATGGATGTTGCCTGCACTGGAGTAGAGGCAGCACATGGAGATGCTGAAAGGCTGAGTTTGAGAAGGAGATGAGGATTGTGAGGCCCAGAACACAGTGGTCAGATTGCCAGTGGTAAATCAGGTAATGCAGAGAAGCAGGGGCCAAGAAGAGATCAAAGGTCTTATGTTTTTGTCAGGATACAGTACTCTGATGTATCCTGTGCAAGTACCAAGAGAAGGTATGTGACGGTGGCACTTGAGCCACTCTGACACATTTGCAGGTTGCTCTGGGGGCTGAGACAACAGGGGGCAGGTGTCCTATGCTCATTAGAATGCTTCTATTTTTTTTTTTTTTTTTTTTTTGCTTTTTGAGACAGGGTCTCGCTTTGTAGCTCAGGCTGGCCCTGAGCTCACTATGGTGCCCAGGCAAGCCGCCGCAAACTCAGCAATCCTCCTGTCTCTGCCTCCCGAGTGCTGGGATTACAGACGTGAGCCACCATGTCTGGCATTGTGGTATGCGGTGTTGATTGCTGGTGGGCATGTCTCCATGCCCAGCATTGTATGTGGTTACCGGGGATCAAACTCAGGACCTTGTGCTTGCGAGGCAGGCGCCAGAACCACTGAGCTAACCCTCCGGCCCGTAAGAATGCTTCTTGCTCAAAGTGGCTCCAAGTGCCATACAGGATACTTCGGGTGACTAGCTAAGAGGCAGAGTGTAGATCAGAGGGACTGGAATTTCCAGGCTTTTCCACCCTTGATTACATCCTGAATTTCTTTGAAAACTGGCTGGTTAAAGGTTATCTGCCCCAAGAACCCAGCAGACTTGCCAACTACATTCTGCACTGCAGGGCATGTCTTATCCACTCTGCATTAGTCCTGCCTGCTATTTGGAGGAGGCCCATGTGGCCTTGGGCGGAAAATGGAAGTGGTGTATACCTGCTTGGCGGAATCTCTGTCTCAGGAGAGCAGCCTTCTGAGAATCAGTTGTGTGTCTGTGGTTGAGAATCACAAGGGTTTTCTCAGACAGGGAGGGCAGGGGAATAAGACACCTGCATCTTCTTCATGGGCCCCAGAAGTTGCCTGGACTGGTATTGGCAGGCTGGGCTTCAGAAGATTCCCAAGGGAGGTGGAGAAGAGCTTTGTATGTACCTCTTCCTGTCATGCTTAGAAAGGGTGTTCATGGTCAGTCTTCCCAGAGTCACCAGACAGGCCTTCCGTAGTATCCTGTGCACACCAGTGGGAACTGCAGCCAAGCTTCCCAATTTTGCCAAGAAGGATGCTGGGGAGGTAGGACAAGATGGGGAGCCCTAGGATCTGGCTAGGGGGTCTAGGTTGACTTGTTTCCTATCAGGGTGACCCCACCTTTAAGACAGCTGACTGGGGCTCCCTTTGCTCAAAGCCACTACCAACCACAAGACCATGGGACCCAAGGAGAATGAAGGCTGATGCTAGTTCTCTAGCTAGTTCTTGCTTCAAGTGGTGGGATCCTTGCCTTGTGCCTGGCAGCCCGAGACAGCCACAGAAAGCATACTTGTTTTATGGTGTATGGGGGAGAGGCAGGTAAGGTGCTGGATCACGAGATGCAGACCCATCCCACCAGGGAATACCCAGAAGCAGCCACGCAACCCCTGCAGTGTGCCTGAGCAGGATAGATGTGGGTGGGGTGGGGGTGGAGAGGGTCTGCTTCTAAACTCCTACCTATCTCACAGGGGATGGTGCTTGTGTCCTGCTTCGAGCACTAGAGCCCCTGGAGGGCCTGGAGACCATGCGGCAGCATCGTAGTGCCCTCCGGAAGGGCAGCAGCAGCCGTGCCCTCAAGGACCGTGAGCTCTGCAGTGGCCCCTCCAAGCTGTGCCAGGCCCTCGCCATTGACAAGAGCTTTGACCAGCGGGACCTGGCCCAGGATGAGGCTGTGTGGCTAGAACGCGGCTCCCTGGGGCCCAGTTCGTCAGCTGTGGTAGCAGCAGCACGCATTGGCATTGGCCGTGCAGGAGAATGGGCCCAGAAGCCTCTGCGTTTCTATATCCAGGGCAACCCCTGGGTGAGTGTGGTGGATAAAGTTGCTGAGCAATACACACAGGCCTGAGCAAAGAGCCTGCTTAGACAGGCTTTTTAATTGTTTAAGAGCCAAATAAATGCTTTTTTTTCCTAAGAACTATTGTTCATGTGTCCACCAGAGCCTCCTTGCTAATCAGCATGTATTTGAGCTGTTCCTTCCTCTAGGATGGGAAACCTAGGGGCCTGTGTGTAGACCCCCAAACAGCACAGGCATACACCTCACACCAAGTTAAGCTACCACCTGCCCTGAGCTGCTGCAGCCCAGCTGAGCCTGAGCCTGCTCCTCATATGGTCAAGTGACAGTTTAGCTGGGCCTCATGGTGACTTTTGTAGGGCTGTGGTAAAGACCAAGTCAGGACATCCATGGCAAGCTGGGAAGAATGAAGCATACAGCGAATAGTGGCAGTGACAGTAAGGGAGCCTTTTAGGATGGGCTATGCACTAAGACCTCACATGCTGATGGCCATCAGATAGGCAGGAGTGGACCAAATAAGTGCTTCTGCGTATTTCCCAGGGTGGCCACATGGGACAAAGAATAGGGAGCATGGGTTGGGTAGGGAAGAGGGAAAGAAACATTCCATGTATATGTGTGGAAGGACACACACTTCACCAGAGACTCAAGTCCTGAAGTTCCCCCACAGCTTGATAATGCTAAGACTGTTGGAAGGAGCAGGTGGGAGAGTCAGGGCAAAATAGTGGCCCCATAGCTACTGCTAAGGCAGACTGAGGCACCCTTTGTGCTACACCTCTGGGGTAAGAGGGCTCAGGCCTGGCAGCGAGGGAGCCATGGGGTGGGAAAGGCTCATGCCCTCCCACACATTCCAGCAGCTTCTGCATCCTACTCCTGGGCTCATGTGAGCAGTGCCTGGAAGACAGCAATGACAGGGTCCTCATGGGTAGTCACTACCAGCACACTGCGGAACTTGTCAAAGAGCATAAGCAGCTGGGAACGCCGTGTGTTCTCGTTGTACATGATTTCTTCCAGGTGGTGGCGGCCTCGGAAGTAGTGAAGGAGCCTGAGGAGAAAGGGTGAGCTGAGCCTAGCCTGGGGTCACCCCTGCAGTGGCCTCTTACCAACATCCTGGAATCCAGGCCAACCAGTCCCCAGACCACTGGTGGGCCTAAAGTGAGTCTGTGAGGAGGTACAGCTATCCAAACCTACAGCCACCCAGGGCTGGTCCAGATGCTGAGAGGGGCTGCCAGAGGGCTCTTCCATGCTGTCAGCTGAGATGGCACAAAGGAGCCCTGGACCAACTGCTTGGAAGACCTGCAGCTGGTTCTCTCAAGGGTCTAAAGTGAATGCTGACAGCCTCACTTCTCCCAGATAACCATGTACCCAGTGTCCCCAAGTCAAGGTGGGGGTGACCAACTCTCAGGTGGCCAACTCTGCAGGGATCCTAGACACACTCTCACCCTGGGATAAGGTTCTGGGGTAAAGCCCCATGTAGACAGGAACTCACTGCTACCTCTCATCCAGTGACAAAAAACATCTACAAATAAGTACTTGGGAAACTCCCAAAGATGGGATCTTGGCAACAGCTCACTGTCCCTATATATGTGTGGGTGGTAATGCTTGCCCCTGCACAAAGAGGTACCAGGAGGGCACACCTGAGAACACAATACATTCTCACCCTGTGGCCACCAGCTACAGTCAGTGCATTTGTATAGGTGGTGCTGTCATGTAGGCCCCTTCTGCTTTCTACCCCGAGTCTAGAATTGACCCTCACCTGGCAAACATGCGGAGGTCCTCAGGATTCTGGGCTGCAGGCACGCTGAGGATGGCCGCTCGTTCGTGTTCTGACAGGCTGGCCAGCAGGTTCTCTGTCATCCTCCTGTTGAGGGGCGAGTCCCCGCTAGGCAGCAGCTCTGCACTGGAGTTGTCCATGCTGGGGCTTGTGAGCGTCATGTCATCGCTGCTGGCTATGGGTAGGAACAGGTCAAGGTGGTCTCCAGAATGATAAGGGGGTGTAGCAAGGGCAGAACCAGCAGCCAGCCCAACAGGACACTGCCACATGCTGTACGACCTGTCCTCACTCAGGTCACTCCATCACTGCCACCCCATCCCTTGGGTGTGTCACATGCCTTCTAGTGGCTGACCAGGGATGCACCCTCAAAAGCCCTAAATGAAGCATTGTGTAGAACCCTTCCCCCTTATACACAGAGGATGGCACATCCTGCAGGGTGCTCGCATGAAGCCTTAAGCTAGAGAAACACTTCCAAAGCTTTCAGCCCTTTGCCTTTCTCATGCCTGGGACCTAGCAACAGCTTGCTGCCTTCAGGGTATACCATGGCCACACAGCTCCTCCCATGCATGACCAGGCTCTGACACAGAGGTCCAGCTGTCCTCATGGTGATGGTATGAAATCCTGCCCTGACTTCAGGCTGGGGCAAGGGGCTCCAGTGGGGATGTGGTGGGCTATGGGCTGCTCTTGATTCCAGAAGGCCCTGATGAATACCCTAGGGGCAGAGTTGTTTCCTTCTCAGAACCATGCTGGTTATGTACATGGACCAACTGCCCATGGTGAATGTGAGCATGTACTGCAAATATATGCTGATAAAAGTAAGCCCTTTAGGTGCCTCGTAATTGACCGGAAAGGAAAAAAATCAGAGGGGTGCAAGGAGAGTTGTCTCCATAGGGGACATGTGGACAGGTGAGTGTATGTAGGTAGGTGTATGTGGAGCGTGTGGAGACCTCTGTCACTTCAGCAGTGCCCAGTCAGGCTTTCAGGCTACCACCCTCAGTGTCTCCCTAAACTGCCAGAGAGATACTAGGGGTGGGATCCTACTTGGAGAGCCAAAGCTTAGGGCGTTGGGCGTGCTGAGACTGCGACTGCCAACCCGGGCGGTGAAGGGGACATCATCCTTCCTTGGGCGGGGCTCCTCTTCACTAGGCGAGGCCATGAGGCAGACGTAGGTGTGCAGCTGGATGAGGAGCCGTCGCTGCAGCATCCATACCACCATCTGAATGAGCTGAGTCTGCAGGCAAGAAGCATGAGGCAGTGGATGAGGCTGACTTCTCACCCAAGCCCCAAACCTCCCAGGGCACGCGGGAGCCATGACCCTAGACAGCTCCAACACAGCCTCTGGTGCTAGGTAGGGAGGTGTCTCATTTCAGAAGAGAAGCCTGCAGATGCATGCTGGCTGTGCAAGGCCAGGAGAGTTCCAGATCATGGACCACTGGAGTACTAGAGAGTCTGATGGAGGAAGAGGACCCAAGGCATGGAAACCCCTGTGCCCTCCTTTCTCCAGGATGACTTCCCCTATAACTGCTCTTGTTCCACCTCTCTTCCCTTCAGCCCCTGGGCCTGCTGCTGGACTCAGCTTCCGGTCCACTGCCAGGCCAGTCCACACACTGTTCAGAAAGAGACTGTGGGCAGCCACCCTATGAGCAGCAGATTGGATCTACCTGAAAGTCTGCTTTAGGGACACAGGTGGTTCCAGAAGGAAGGTGGGGAAGGGGATCTCCTGCTTGGGTTGAAGGCATCCCCTTCCCTATCATAAGGCACACCAAGGCCAGGATCTCTATGTGTCTCTGGGTAAGTGTCTGGGCAGTAGAACCTTGTGCCTGGAGGAGCCCTGGCACCAGTGACCGGTACCTCCCGGACACAGATGTGGGAAACCAGGTGGGTGCAGAAGCACCAGGGTTATCTTTGGGAGGGTTCACAAGGGTCACCTCCTGGGAGGGAGCGGGATTAATTGGGAAAAGGAGTAGGGGATATATATACTAACCCTGATCAAAACCAAAAAAAAGTAAAAGACTGAAAAATAACTAAACTTAACATGAAATTAAGAAATAAAGCTAGCTGGGCATGGTGGCTCACACCTGTAATTCCAGCACTGGGGAGGCAGAGATAGGAGGATTGCTGAGTTCGAGGTTTGCCTGGGCTACATAGTGAGCTCAGGGCCGCCTGAACTACAAAGCAAGACCCTGTCTCAAAACAAAACAAAACAATAAATAAATAAAATAACCAACAAAACAAAACAAGGGGCTGGGTACCTCAGTGTAGAGTGTTTGTCAAGCATATGTGAGGCCACAAGTCCAATCCCCAGTATCACAATAAAGAAAACAAGGGTTTTCATAAACACTAAATAGCATGTCCTTTAGTTTCGATAGAATCTAACCTGGCTCTATTCAGTCCTGATAAGGCTGGGGCTGCTGCCCTGGCATGGCCTGAAAATTCATCGCATTATGCAGACCACCAAGGTGGGAGCACTGCTAGCCCTTCCCCCATACTGCCCAGGAGGGTGCAGATGCAAAGTGTATCTTATTCAGCTGGCATGACCTGGCATGGTTCCTGGAAACTAAAGGCTCTATAAAAGACGACATTTAGAACTCTGTCACACTCAGCATCTCAATGAGCTGAAAAACCAGAATCTTATTTTTATTCACAACTGAGAAGGGAAAGGGTTTGATTTTAAGGACTGGTTTCCCCCAAGAGACCTGACAGTAAGATAAATGCTTTGCTTTTGGATAAAACCCTGAGAATGTCCAGCCTGTCTCCCACACTTGGTCCAATCATCTGGCCTTTCCTGAGTTCCCCTCATCAGAGGCCAGGTTCTCAGTGGAAGGCAGGGGCAAAGCCTGCAGCTTCCCTCACCATCATCTCAACAGGAGGCTGTAAAAGGTGACACCTTGTGGCCTATGAGAGAAGCCACCAACAGTAAATTCACTCCCACACCTGCCCCAACCTGCCTGTCCCAGGTCACTGGGTAGGTGCTTCTCCAGTCTGGGCTCCCACCTTCACTACCAGTGTACTCACAAACACACGCTGGCATTGGGAGACAGCACATCTGGAAGAGATCTCAGTGTCCAGTGACTCTAGAGTACACAAACACTATGGCTCCTGAATGCCCAGAGGGAGGCAGGAGTCAAGTTCTCTTGGAGAGCAGGACGCAGGCTGGGTAGGAGTGAAGCTGCCTTTCTGTCCTCCATTTGTGGAAAACCTCTAAGCCTAGAACAGGATTCTGTCAGCCCAGGAAAGGCCAGCGCTTTCCCACCAAGCTTAATCAATTCTAACTCCAAAAGGTGGGCTCTGTAAATATGAATGAGTACATCAACCCTACGTCCCTAGCCAGCAACTGGCTCCAGGGTTACCAGCCAGGTACACTGCACCTGCACAGCAAGTTCCCCAAAATGAAGGCAAAGGGTGGGGGTATACCACATGCCAGACTCCTGGGGCTTCTGCAACTCACCTCCTGCACAGGGGGGGCCAGAGGGTTCCTGAACTCTGACAGGGAGACGGGCAAGGAGAACTTGGCAAGGATGGATGGCAGGTCATGGGATGGAAACTGGTGGGAGAACTGCTCGGCCAGTGGGGAGTACCTGGGGACAGCGAGATAGTGATCAGCCAGGAGTGTCTTGGGACTGCCAGACAGTGGTGGACAGGAGACCCAGGGCAGCACCCTTACCACAGGCTCTCAGTGGGCAGCACAAAAATCTAAGCATATTGGTGGCCACCATAGTATAAGGTGGACAGAACAGAGTGAGTGACAAGAGCAGTATGAACATTCAGGTAGACAGAGCCCAGGTGCCATCTTTGAGGGGTGGCAGGATCCAATGCATGGCCCAGCCAGAATCTCTCTCTGATCTCAGACAGGAGGAGGTCCCCTGATACAGCCAGGGCTACACAGCACGGAGCCAGATCACAACCACAGCAGAGCCAGCCACTAGCATGAAGCGAGAGCCTGGCCTCAGGGGCTCGCAGAGCCTCCATTTCCTGGCTAAGCTGGGGCACCACCTGGTAGGCCCTGCTGGGTTCACCCTTCCCCAGTCTGGGCTCCCACCTTGGCCACCAGTGGTACTCACAAACAGACGCTGGCATTGGGAGACAGCACATAGACATTGTTCTCACACAGAGGGTAGATGATGACAGCCTTGCCCCAATATACAAGGTGAGCTGCAAGCTGGAAAACCTGCAAGCAAAGGAGTTGGAAGGGGTGAGCCTGAGAAGCTATGGTTTCTCTGCCCTGGAACGTGGCCCAAAGCTCACCCAGCACAGACTTTGTGGCCATAGCTCCCCAGGCTCTCTTTCTGATGGGGGCAGCACCTTACTGTCCTCCCGCCAGCATGCTGGGTAGAGCTAGTGCAGTGTTTCCCACCCATGCTCAGAGCAACAGCCTTCTGACCACTATTCCCTGTGCCATTAGATACCACCATTTCTCTGCCAGTGTCCTGAGCTGTCTTGGCTCCTTTGTATTTCTGAGAGAGGGTCTAGCTCAGGCTAGCTTTGAACTTGCAGTGATTCTCCTGTCTCAGCTTCCCAAGTGCTGGGATTACAGGTATGTGCCATAATCCCCATCTTGTCCCAGGCTCCTTCTGAGCAACTGCACTGTTTCCAGACAGCCATGAGCAGGGTAGACTGAGCTGGGCAAGGGGCTTGGCTCGATGTCCCAGCAGAGGCACATCCCTCTCACATTCACCAGGACCCAGCATGGCCTTGCCCAAGAAATAATGGATGTGAAGTCACTCAAGATATCATCCTCGCATACCCAGAGACCCCATTCTTGTCCCATGTTTCCACCTTTCCCTAGAGAACCACAATCTCCTACTTCCTGGACCCTTGCCCAACAGGAGGCATAGACAAAGATACCAGAAATCCTCTCTAGGGGAAATCTCAGAGCCCTCCAAGCTCACAAGAGGCTGAGTCTGACAACACAGCACTGTAGTCCTTCACAAGGTATGTGAAGCCCCAAGCAGCTGGCATTTCTGCCTGTGTCACCCACTCTATCTTCTGAACAGGTGGGGCTCCACAGTGATGAGTCACCCTGCCCAGCCACAGTGCCTGCTATGCTACTGAGGAAGCATTTATTTTTCTCAGTAAATGGGACCCCAGTGGCACTATCAACCCCAACACTAAAGAAAGGAAGTCCTGTCACTGAGAAGGTCCCATCACTGTTCTTCTCAGTCCTATGGTCAGATGTGGGCTCTCAAGCAGAGACATGCCCACTTTCCCTGTCCCAGCCATCAGCTGGCTTACTGGTCTTCAATCCTCAGCTCTCTCTGCCCCTCTAACACGTTCTCCACAAAGCAGCTGGAGCACATTCTAGAGGTATAAGCCCCTAGTCAGTATCACAGGCCAGATGCCAAGTGCTAGCCAAGCTGTGCTCTGAGGCTCTTGGAGAGAATTTGCCCATCCCTGTCCCATTTACTGGCATCCTTTGGCTCACAGCCACATCACTTCAGTCCCTGCCTCTGGGGTCACATTGCTTCCTTCTCTTTTGTAGTCAAAGCTTCCTTTGCCTCTCTCTTAAAAGGATCCTTACGAAAACATTTAAGGCTCACCAGTATAATCTTCCCATCTCAAGGTCCTTGACTTCCTAACATCTGCAAAGTCCCACATGAGGCCACATCCATAGGTCTTGGGGATTAGGTTGTAGATGTCTGTGGGGGCCATCATTCAGCTGGCATTTGATGGGACATGCCTGAAGCCAACTAGTTGAAAGAATGAGACAGGAGGATCACTAGAGCTCAGAAGTTCAAAACCAGCCTGGGCAACATAGTAAGACCAGGTCTCAAACAGTAAACATGAAAAATAATGTATACACACAGATAAGGATCTGTAACATTTACAGTGGTTACCTCTGGGAAATAAGATTGCATGGAATTTGTATAATATTTGAATTTTGATAAGTTTTTTTTTTTTGAGACAGAATCTTAGTTGTACATTCTAGGTTGGCCTTGAACTTACTATGTAGCCTAGAGTGGCCTCAAACTTAACAGCAGTCCTCTCCTCTGCCTCAGCCTCCTGAGTCACCATGCCTGGTATTGTTGTATGTGGTTACCAGGGATCAAACTCAGGACCCTGCCTTACTAGGCAGGTGCTGGAACCACTGAGCTAAATCTCCGACCCCCTGGTTTGTTTGTTTTTTTTTTCTGATATGGGGTTGAACTGAGGGCCTTGTACCTGCTAAACAAACATTGCACCGCTGAGCTGCAGCCCTATTACTTTTGTATTTTGAGAAAGAGGGTCTCACACTAAGTTGCCCAGGCTGGCTTCAAGCTTGCAGTGCTCCTGACTCAGCTCTCAAGTACTCAAGTAGCTGGTATTACAAGCACACACTGCCATGCCTGGCAAATATTTTGTCACAACAAAAATTTGATCCTCTTTGGGGTAAGATGGAATATGAGCGACTTTAAATTATCTTGTGACATTTGCACTGAGGTAGCTGTCCCCAAAGGGCCAGCACTACCCTGGAGCTCCTGCTCCCTGTGCAACATCTACAGGATACAGCAGTCCCAGAGGTTGGCAGGGTAAGCTGCAAGGCCTGGGCGCCAGAGGGCTTCCACAGGGCCGTACAGCAGCTAACCCTCATTGGCACCAATCCAGCAGTGAGGGGGCACAGAAGGAAACATCAGACTGCTTCCCCCACTCCAGCCCAGGCAAGGCAGGGAAGTGACGCAAACATCAAAGGGACATCAAAGCTTTGTCCAGGGGACTCTCACAGCAGGGATGAAGCACATATCCAGCACAGACCCATCAGCCAACCTCAGTCAACAGTGGCCAGATCCTTTCAAAGCTTAAAATAGGCGATGTAAATACACACTTATCTTCCACGCAGCTAGAACTTGTTAGAACAGAAGCCATGATCCCCTATTCTGCAGGTGTATTTAAAGTTCTGTCCCATGGACGCTACAAAGCAGGATGTACTCACTACTGGGTCCTGTCCAGCTCCAGCCCAGAAGACTAGACTGAAATACAAAGTTGGAATCTACTAAGTCCCCTCACACAGCAGATAAGGGGTCATGAATACAGAGGATGCAGGAGCTCATTCTGAACAAGAGAATCAAAAAAGCACCTTGGACTGTAATCCCAGCGCTTGGGAAACAGAGACAGGAGGATTGCTGAGTTCGCAGCGGCTTGCCTGGGCTACATAGTGAGCTCAGGGCCAGCCCGAATTACAAAGCGAGACCCTGTCTCAAAAAAAAAAAAGCACCTTGGAAAATACAGCGTATCAGTTAGGCCTAAATGCAAGGTCCACCAGCAAAACCAACACCTCCCTTGAACAGACCTTCCCTGGAAGCTAAGTTGGAGGGGCCTAAGCAGGGCTACCTCAGCCCAGTGCAGCTCCTCAGACCCTTGAGAAGGCAACCACACCACCTTGGCATTTAAGGACCTTGGTTCCAGGGCAAGCCTTTGGTGCCCCCAGGTGGCCAAGTGGCATACATCACAAGATCCTGGGCCTGATTATCCAAAAGGCATCTGACCCTAACACTAGTCTTACCTTCAGGGAATCACGTGCATGGCACCACAGCTCTAGCCAAGGTGGCCTGATTAGCAACCCAGGCCCTTCACCACCAGCTTCTTCTTGTGCTTTTCCTCCCCTTCCCCCACCACACACATCAAATGGATCTACAGCCCATAAGCACATGGCTCTCAAGAAGGTGGCATCGTGCCGGGCGTGGTGGCTCACGGCTGTAATCCCAGCACTCGGGAGGCAGAGACAGGAGGATTGCTGAGTTCGAAGCTTGCCTGGGCTCCATAGTGAGCTCAGAGCCAGCCTGAACTACAAAGTGAGACCCTGTCTCAAAAAAAAAAAAAAAAAAAAAGAAGGTGGCATCTTACACAAAGAACAACATCTAGTGCATCTGCATATGGCAGGGTGAAGCTACCAGCTCAGTCCTGGCTGGGGTTCAGGACCCAAGGAAACTTCCTGCTCTCACTTCCCACATGCTTGCTCATGTGCCGCTGGGAGACTCCCATGAGCTGACTGGTATCCTGCATGCTCCCCACTCTCCCATACACCCCAGTCCTTGTGTCCCATCCTCGAGACCTCTGGCCAGTGCACCAGATACCTCGCTCCTTTCTCCCACCTCACAAAGGCAGCTCTGCATCCAGACCTGACTTAGATGCTAAAATCTCAAGCCATTGTGGGAATCACCCAGGTCCATGGGAGTGTGTATTGTAGATCTCAACCGGACGGAGACCCTGGGAATGTGGCATAGCTGACAGTGTGCTTTTCTGAGCCTCCCACCTTTATGCAGGGGCTGCCTGCTGTGGATGCACCCAGGGGCCAGTCCCTTCCACTCATCTGGGTCCCCAGGGCCCTACCTGCAGCAAGGCCAGGTCAGCATCCTGGGCTAGCTGCTGCAGGTTCTTCACAGCAGATGTGGTTTTGATCACCCGCACCAGGGCTGGGGAACAGTCGACAGGCAGCTCACTCAGCAGGGACTTCTCGTCACTGAGCAACAGCAGGGCGTGATATGGGCTAAGGAGCAGAGTGACAGGTCATCAGTACATGCAGAATCTCAGGAAACCTTCCACCAAATACGTTCCTAGAACATATCAGGGCACAACCGAGGCCCACAGGCACTGAACTATGGAGAGGCTAAGGGAGGAATGTTTATACAATTTACCAGGATTACTGTTACCCTTCAGAGAAACAAAATGAGCACAAAACTGTGAGGTGACTACATATCCCACCTATGGCTGTCCAGAACACATTTAATGATTAAAGAAATAAACCAATTTTTCCTAGGGAAGTAGTCCCAAACAAGGGAAAAACAAAATCTCCATAAATTATAAATAGAATCACATTAAAATAGGCTTATCAAATAGACTGGGAAAGAAGGCATCTCATCTGGAGCACAGACAGGGGAGTATGGAGGATTAGTCAGTATTTTGCCTTTTGTGTCCAAATTACTTCCTTTTTGGAGGGGATAATGATGATACAACTCAGGACTGTCACACAATGAGCCACACCCCCAGATGGTATGTATGTAGGTATGTATTTTTGAGACAGGGTCTCGCTTTGTAGTTCAGGCTGGTCCTGAGCTCATTATGTAGCCCAGATAAACCTCAAACAGCCTCCTGCCTCTGCCTCCAAAATGTTGGGATTACAGGCGTGAGCCACCACGCCCAACACTGTGGTATGCGGTGCTGATTGCTAGCGGGTCTGAATCACCATGCCCCATACTGTTGTATGTGGTTACCAGATCGAACCAGGGACTTTACACTTACTAGGCAGGCTCTGGAACCACTGAGCTAAATCTCCAGCCCAGTATTTTGAGACAATCTCAGTAAATTACTAATTGCAGTCCTCCTGCCTCAGGAACCCAGAGAGCTGGGTTTCTAGGCAGGATCACTATGCCTGGCCATTCTTTTTCTGTAGCACTGGAGATCCCATGGTGATAGACAAGTGCTCTAGCTCCAAGCTAGATCCTCAGGCCCAGATTTCTTATTTGTTTCTTAAGATAGGGTCTCACTATGTAGTTCACACTGGCCTTTCACTTGCAGTGATCCTCTTGTGTGCCATGATTATAGGCATGTGCCACTACACATGGCTAGGACACCAGTTAAATTAAGAAACTGAAATCCCATGATTCCTGAATCAAGTCCAGAGGATCATGGGGAAGGAAGCACTACGAAGATAAATCCCCAAAGGCCATGCTCTCTTCTTGCTCAGACACACAACCTTCCCAGTAGGCTGCCCTGCTCAGGCCCTGAGGAAGGACTCTGGCAGGAAACCTCATTCACCCAAGGGAGGGCTCAGGGGAAATATGCAATGGGTCATTTCTAGACAGAAGCGATTAGAAAAAATCATGTGTTTTTCCTAGTAACTGACCCCTACTTGTCAACTTTTGTGGCAGAAAGAGGAAAAGAGAACCTTTGGAATAAAAATAATTGGCAAAGCTCAGCAGCTACTGTCTGTGCAGGAACGTGCAGGGGCTGGTTCTCACCGGATGGCTTTCAGGCTTCGTTCAATGGCTTCGGGAGGGATCAGGCTCGAGGAGGCATAGTGGATCTTGTGAGGCAGGCAGAAGCTCACTTCCAGCCAGCTGTTGATGTGGAGTCGCACCACACCAGATGTACACAGGCTGCAGAGAGTGGGCACCATTACTAGTTTACACAGGAATTTTCTAAACATACCCATGGATCACAACACCCCACTCAACAGTGCTGTGCCCAGCACACTGCCCTATTGGTTGGAGGAAACTTCAGGTGGAAACATCATGAGAAAGAAAGCATCTTTTCAGATCTCACAATACTTAAGAAAATATATTAGGAATATATAAACACATATGCATTTCTGGTTTGTTCTGGAATATATACTCCAACCACCTGCCAGAGCTTAAGGGAAGCATTGTCTATCAATCCTAGAGGCTCAATGCAGCAGAGGCATCTAGCCAGGCTTTTTGCTAGCCCAGACTTCCAGCAGACACCTGGCACCCAGACTATATTCTCCCTGAGAAGGGGCCTGGCCTGCATTCCTGATACAGGTCCAGTCACCATTTGGCAGCCAGGCAGAAGACCTGCCTCCAAAGAGGAGGTGTCTGTGGATCAAGTTTCCTAGACCATTTTACTGGTGAGAAGTATAAAGTACCTACCTTTCTGTACCTGGCAAGTTTCAGCAGCACCCCATGTGTAATGCATGGAGATACCAAGCCACATATACATAGGTGACTGTCCAACCCAGCCCTGATACCCTACCATCACACCAAAACTTTTGCTCTAAGATCTTTCAATCATACCAATTCAGTTCCTGCAGGCTCCAAACCACATTCACGCCAAACACAGCATTGTCCCTTACTCTGTGTTTATCAGCAATTTCTATCTGCTCCATCTGCAGGGATGTCCAGAATACAGATTTTTTTTTTTTCCAAACTGTCCAGAGCACCAGTCCCTCAACATGCCCCTCCAGTCACCCTCCTCATGGCCCCACGGTTCCCATCCAAGACTCTGCAGCATAGAACCCAGTGTGATCTTCCCATATTTTTCTGACCTCATTCCTACCCCTCACTCAGGTCTAGCCATTTTCAGGACCCTGGCACTTGCTCTCGGCCATAAGCTCTCTTCCTAGATGCCCCAGAGTGCCTTCATTCTTTTAGTCTAAAGCATCACTTTCCCAGTGAGGCATCCCTGACCCCGGGCCGCACCAGTACTGACCCTTCTGCTTGCACTCTTGCCCTTGTCCCCGGATCATGGGATGTTATGTGCGCTGTCTAATGTCTTCCTGACCCCAATGTGCCCATGAGGAGGGGGTGGTAGGTTCTGTTCTCTGCTTACTGGATCAAGGGTTGGGCATGTGGTAACACAGAAACACGGCATGAGGGGAGGAAGGAAAGGAGCCTAAGGGGCAAGCTGGACTCTTAGGTGCAGTGTCTTGCCCAGGAAGCCTACCTCTGAGAACAGGCTCCTGTGTGGCCTTGCTGGGAGTCCCTGAGGAACTACACCCAAGAGGAGGGAAAGTATCATGGAGGAGTTAGCCCCTTTATGGCTCAGCCACACAATTCCTGTGCTAAGTGCCAACAGTATGTGGTGAGTGACATGAAGCAACTGCACATGCTCAAGCAAAGCCCCTGCAGCCAGTCCTTAGTGTGCCTCTAGGCGTCCCCACATAGGTATTACTAAGTAAGCTCTGGCCTAAGGAAATTCCTGTGCTCCCTGAGGCATGGCCTGACTCAGCCAGGTTGGAAAAGCCAGGAAGGCACATACCCTCCTCCATCTTGGGTAGAGAATGCTCCACCAGGCTTCCTGGTGACAACTCAGTTCTCAAACAGGAGCAAAGCACATATCAGTTCTTCTCTAAACTGCCAAATTTCTACCACGCCTCCCCCATCATGTTTCCTGTTTGCTATGCATCTTCCAGGACAGCAGCCAAGAGTGCTTTTCCCATCACCCTTGACCCCAACTCTACTATTCTTGGCTTCCAGACGCCCACATCCAGCTAAGTGTGGCACAGGCCAGCAGTTCCAAGTTCCAAGAGTTGTGGCAAGGAGCTCTGTCTGCCCCAGGTCAGAAGGTGCAAACAGCCCCTCATCTCCCAGACATTCACATGCCAGGCACTGAGAGGTGGCTAGTGGGAGGCAGTACACAGTCCTCCCTCCTTCCTGGCACCCACAAACCTTACCAGTGTTTCTCTAAAGCCAAAAGCCATAAACCAACAGCCCATGCTTCTCTCAGGTCCTCTGGAGGACTAGCAGTAGCTGTAGACAGCAGTTTAAAATGCAAAAGCAAGTCTTTATTCTCTCAAGCAGGGAACAGGCAATGGGGAAAGAAAACAGAACACATCATGATACCAATGACCTTCCGGCATCCCTATCTGGATACTGCAAAAGGCCCCATGACTGCCCTGCTGTTCTTCATGAGGCATCTGAAAACTCTTGTCTGTTTCTCTTAGAGTCTCAGAACCACCAAGGAAGAGTGTGGTGGGGAAGGGGGAATATAATTGAGTCCAAAAGGTGAAAAATGGCCCAATTCTTCAGGGAGAAACACCAGAGAAGGTTTGATGAGTTCACAATGGGTTCTCAGAGGAGAACTGACTGAAAATAAAAGGTCCTTCTACTTTCTTTTTATTGTTCATTTTATTTTATTTGTACTTGCTGGTCCTTCTATTTTTGAACTGTCTCATTTATGGTACAGCTTAAGGTAGCTGCTGGAACAACACAGAACCAGAACAACACAGAACCAGAAACACCACGACTCCTACCATTTCAAACAGAACTGTTTCTGCTCCACCAGGGAGCTCGGCATGTAGCAGACTTGACTGAAATTGCAAGGCTCCAAGCACTGTTCCACATCCTACTTGCTACTCCCAGTTCCCAGTCAGGTGGACAGTCCAAGATACCCACATTCAGTAAGCATATAGCTATGTCTGCTAATGCTGTCTTGCTGACCACAACACACTCGTGAGAGGGGATTTGTGAGGGGCTTCCACTCAGCGGTACTGGCAAAGACACGCAGTGATAAACTGTATGGAACATATGAAACTGGAAAGTCACAGGAAAAGGCACAAGTAGAAGATACAGGCATATGTACAAGAGTAGGGGGATTGGGAAGGATTCCATGGAAAGCCAGAAACAACTGCCAGCTACAGTGAAAGGGAAACCAGGTGGACATTAAGGCCTCTCTCTGTAGCATCTGCCCAGCTCAGACATGTCTACTATCCTTTGTCAGCTGACTGGATCTGCTGACCATGGTCTGGTTCACACAACAGTACACAGGGAGATACACCCATGCTGGTTTCCATGTGGACTTTACTTCACTTTCCCAAGCACTTGGTCACCTACCTACCAGCCATTTTCCTCTGAACACTACGCACTGAGGATGGTGCATCTTTATGAACTAACCAACCCCTAAGTTCTGTAGTGTGAAGACACTGAGGGCCACCACCAGAGCACCACAAGGGCCATCTACAGGCCTGGACAAGTCTCTGAAGCACACCAAGAGGAAAACTGCACTAGGAATGTGCCTGCTTGACTTCCAGCCTCCAGCTCTGGCAGAAGCCCATAAACTCCTCATAGCAAGAGGGAAAGCCATGAGCCACATTATAGTCTATCAAGAAGAGGGAAGAGAAAGGATTGGCCATATTTTTTAAAGTCTATAGTTAGTTAGTTTTGTTTTTTTTTTTTTTTGACAGGGTCTCGCTTTGTACTTTAGGCTGGCCCTGAGCTCACTATGTAGCCGAGCAAACCTCAAACTCAGCAATCCTCCTGTCTCTGCCTCCCCAGTGCTGGGATTACAGGCATGAGCCACCACGCCCAGCACTATAAAGTCTATAGTTTTAAGACTCAGGGATTTGGGACCTAGTTTCCTTTGTATTTCTATTTTCAGGGTGGTTAATGGTTTAGTCTGAAAACAACTCTGTAGGAAAATACTGTCTCCCCAGGATTATACACACCCCATGCAGCCAGGAGAGCCCAGCCCAGTCTGTGAAGGAAGATAGATGCTCCAGCCAGAGCCCAGTGTCCTGATGCAGTGACTATGCAGAGGCAGCACTCTTATCTTTCACACTCAAGATGTACTGTATACATGCTTATCCAATACCCCTCACATTTCAGTATCTGAGAAAGAATGCCAACTCCCAACTTTCAGCTAATAATGGAAAGTTTGCATTTTGGTCTTTTTCTGGTCTTGCTCTTTTCACTCTAGGACAGAGCCCTTTAATATTGTCTCACATACTCTGCATCATTTGGTCCCACACAAGGGACGGACTTTCAACTACATGTGGTTAGATGCTACATGACCTAAGTGATATCAGTGGGCTACAAAAGGCCTACCTTGAAATTTTTTTTTTTTTGCTTTTGAGACAGGGTCTCGCTTTGTAGTTCAGGCAGGCCCTGAGCTCACTATGGTGCCCAGGCAAGCCGCCATGAACTCAGCAATCCTCCTGTCTCTGCCTCCCGAGTGCTGGGATTACAGGCATGAGCCACCACGTCCGGCATTGTGGTATGCGGTGTTGATTGTTGGTGGGCACGTCTCCACGCCCAGCATTATACATGGTTACCGGGGATCGAACTCAGGACCTTGCGCTTGCGAGGCAGGCACTGGAACCACTGAGCTAACCCTCCGGCCCTACCCTGAAATTTTGATTAGAACTTTATACCCAGATGCATGTTTTTCCAGATGTATTTTTTGAAATAGGGACTGTAGCACTCAGAATACTCACAGTGGATCACAGGCTGAAGAATGTGCTGAACATTCAGTAGTATAAGACTCCATACCAAGAACCACCTGTCTAGCCACATCCTGGATAGTATTTGCCAAACCTGACCACAGGCTCTGTTAACTCAGAATCATTCAATAAACTAGTTCTTCACTCCATGAAATCTACATCATTACTTCTACCATTACTCATCCCTTCAATCAGCACTGGACAAGCTATGTTCTTTCACGTACGGAACACAAGGGCTCGGCTGCAGAAAGTGAAGAGACCTCTGCTCCTGGAGGATGCAATTCAATGGCCATATGAATGAGTGAGATGCTGTCACTGAGGTCACGAGCTCCAGAGGGAGATACAGACACTGGGACAGCTGGGGCAGCTTCTGAAGGATTTATATTCCCATTCATACACTTACGTCCCAGGGGATAGAGCTACCAGTCTAATTAACCACACCATAATTCTGGCTTATAATTAAAATAGCAAATATAAAACAATTTCTTTGAAAAGTCCCACTCTAATTTTTCCAACCTCATTAACTCTAACAGCTTCTGGTCTTTCAGTTCTGCCCTGAGAAAACCTTTCTATGGATCTGGTAAAAAGTCATTGTCAGAAGAATGGGGCTATATTTTATGCTACTTGATCAATATCATGTACTTAAGTCTCCTCTTAGTGTGGATGAAGCAGGCCTTCAAGGTTAACTGCAGACCTGGTGGGCTGAGCATGGAAGAAAGTCCACAGCCCAGAGGAATTTTGGGTAGCTGCAGAGCTATGTTAGCAGCAGAAAGCAGCAAGTGCAGGGGAGGATTGTCACCACCAGGACCTCTGCCAAAGAAGTGCAGATCCCAATATCCCTAGAGCAGGCTCTAGGACCCAGGACTGGCTGGTGGGAGTCACTTGGAGAGAACACAATCCTGGACACCAACAAATAAGATCCCTAGGCAAGGAGAGAATTCTAGAGAAAGCCTGGATCCATTTTTTCACCAGAAGTTCCAACTCTTGTCTGCCTCTGAACTATACAACTCACTAGGTGACCCTGGGTCACTTAAAATCTCTGAGAAGCCCCCTCACAGATCACAGAAGCAATCAGCTAGACAAGGTCTTGATTCTCTCAAACTCCCCACCACAATCCTAACAAAACCGAGTCCATTCTTCCTTTAGAAATACAAAGTCACTGCCTTGCTTTTTAATTCAGATTAGCCTGAATTTTGCTTGCATCTAATTCTAGTTGAGGCAGGTGGATTCCCACTCAGAATAAGGTGACAGGTGGTAAGGAAAGGATTTATGATATAAGCCAATTCAAAACAAGAAGTAAACAGTGCTCTCACTGCAGAGAAAACATCCACAAGACAACGTGGAGAACAAAGACATGGTCTGATTACAAGGACTACAAAATTTGTGGTCTGGGGCAGGATCAATGCTGTACTGAGGAGTCTTCCAGAGCAGAAAGGAGAGGAAACCAAAGCAGTCATTTGGCAAGGGCTGTTTCAGGCTGCTCTGACATCTGCTAACACCTGGAGGTCCATATCCAGAGGTCACCAAAAACCAAAGAAATACTAGTTTCAACTGGTATCAAAAATGACAAATCTCTCTCCTTGTTTTAGAACTTTTTTTTGAGACAGGGTCTTGCTTTGTAGTCCAGGCTGGCTCAGAGCTCACTATGTAGGCCAGGCAATCCTCCTGTCTCTGCCTCCCGAATGCTGGGATGACAGGTGTGAGCCACCACGCCCGGCAACAAATCTCTCTCTTTGTTAAGGCACCTGTATTTCCCTGTAAGAGAAAAAGGAACAAGAGGCCTGAGCAGAGCACCCACAGAAATGAAAATACAGATAGTACAAAGATGTGAACAGATGTAAATGCATTAAGATAACACAGAACCAAGATACCATTCTCTTTTTCCTATCAGTTAAAATTCCAAAGTTCAGAAAGACCCAGGTTGGCAAAGCTAAGGGGAAGTGGACATCATGTGTTGCTGTTAGGGCTATAAATCGAGGCAAAAACCCCTAGAAGGAAATACATCAATATTAACTTGCATTTTAACCACAGATAATGCTTTTAGAAGTTATCTTAGGGATACAGAGGCACACACACTAATTAGGACACATAAATGCCTAAGTAGCTCATCTTATAGCAGCCAAAACTGCAACCAATTAAATGCCAAAGAGAGGGGGCTGGTTGACTATGTAGCAAAAAAAAAAAAAAAAATCCTTATTTACCAATACACACTGTTGAACAGCAAAAGCAAAGGGCAAATCATGTGTGTAACGTGTGCTATTATTGTGTAAAAGGGAAAGAAAGTCTGTGTTCCTTCTGCCATCTGTGAGGTTAACAGGTAACAGCTGCCTGCTGGGATGCATCCTGCCAGGGTACAACAGAAAAGATACTTGACATGGATTTTCAAATTGAATTAGCATGTGACCTTTCCAAAACCTGCAGTTAAAAAAAAGAAAGCAATGAAAATTACCAGAAAAAACATGTTGACAGGGATTACTGCTAAATATGGAATTATAAATGACATTTTCTTTACTGTCTTCTAAGCTTCCCACCTACAATGAACATGGTCACTGAAACCAGAAAAAGAATCTTAATTTTTTTTTTTGCTTTGTAGTCCAGGCTGGCCCTGAGCTCACTGTGTAGCCCAGATGAGCCTCGAACTCAGCAATCCTCCTGTCTCTGCCTCCCGAGTGCTGGGATTACAGGCCTGAGCCACCATGCCCGGCAAGAATCTTATTTTTTTAAAGGATCTATACAAAACTGTCAGTTTTGTTTTTTTTTTTTTTTTTTTTTTTTTTTTTTT